>JAWNGG020000341.1:0-193357 GCA_036937485.2 Tetragonisca angustula | reverse complement strand
AGTTAGTTAATTTTATCATCTTCGCTGATAAATACAACGTAAATTGTTTTCCTATTTTAAAGTAAAAGCAATCGTAATTAAAAAGAGGGGGTAACGTGTATCGGCTGATTACAGAGAACAATGTGCGCGAATATAAATACGTACGTGTGTACGTACGTATTCGCTTACTTGCGCGGTGGAGCACGAGTGAAAGTACTCTTTTTTTTTTAATGGGTTATACAGTTCGTTCCATGAATCTCGACGCGTTACTTGCGATGTATTTACCTTTCGAGAATTATCTCGTTTTAAAAAAAGCGTGATTGAAGCTTTGAAAAGGGCGCTGACTAACAATCGAGTATGATTCGTTTGTTACAAAAAATGCGTATACGTGTGATTCGGCACACGCTCGAATTTCTAATATATTTTGGCCGTAGCTTGAAACTCTGGCGTGTTTCGTACTTCTACGATATGTTTCTCGCGCTTCCGTACTCACGCGATCCTGTAAAAGTTTCCACAAACTTCATTTCCATTTTCATTTTCATTTTCCTTTTCCTTTTCACTTTCGCAAAGCGCTAATGTCAAATTTACGAGTTACTTCGAAATCACGATGCAACGTTAACGTCGAAAATTGTTTCGTCGATTAATTAAAAAACTTTTACGTGTTGCGTGTAGCGTCCTATGAACTTCGTCGTACTTCGATTTAAAATTTCAATGCTTCGAACGTGCCAAGTGTAACGAGATAACTATGCTCGATACAGCGTTGTGCGTTACGTAACGCGTGATGTACCATTATGCCATCGATGTGTTTAATTTGGTCGTTACGTTTATGGAAATAATGCAAACGATTTTCTATCGTCTTTAAGTTCTGTCGTCTTGAGTGAGTCGATTTTTTGATTTATTTATTGTCGTGCAACAATGGGAACTTCGGAATGAATATATTTTAAGAGCGTTTGAACAAAGAAATATTGCTTTCTCTTCTACAAAAACAGTACGCGATGTAAAGCTGAATCTGAAACAACTTGCACGGACGTACGTATCCTTTCTCTCGTTACGATGTAAACTGTAATTTTACGCAATCCGTAGGTAGGTCGGTAGTCGTACTCTCTGTGCTTATTACGATCCTTTCGAATCTTACGAACCTGATGTAAAGCTCAAACGTGCTTGCCGAGTGACACCCGTGTGAAATGTAAAATTTTTCGTTCCCTCGAGTGACGTACTGTACGTACGTAAATGTAACGTGGTATTTTCATTGAATATCTTGTCACAGAGCGTATGACGAATACGTGCGCGTGTGTTTCATTTTCGAGTTTCGTGCGTTCGATGATTGAAAAAATAATTTGAAATTATTCGTTAATCTCTTCACGGACAAATTTACAAAGGCCAAAGAAAAAGATCTTTTTTACGTTTCAGGTATTTTTATTCTATCCGGATAGATTTTATGTTCGTTGTTACATTGAACGAAAGACGCGATATATTGGAAGATACATAGTAAATATTTTGAAATCTGCCTAACGTGTATTCTGTATCTTTCGAAATCACGTGTATTTGTGGAAATGAAAAGAAACTAAATGTTACCCTTGTGTCAAATTCATTGTCCATCGAAACGTTAAATACGCGCGTGGAGAAAGAAAGAACACGCGCAATTGAAAATACATGTACGTACGTGTATCTTTTTGAAAAAGAAAAATATTTCACAAATGCAACGACAATGATTTGACCGATTTAATTTTTTTATTCGAATGCTCTTTTCGAAATAACTTGACATGTGTGAAACTCAACGTGACATTACGGCCGTGATACAATCCGTCGCTACCTGTAAATTTAGCTAATGTATAATTTACACCTAAAAAAATGAAATTTCAGACTTTTATCGTGTCATTTTAAATTTCTATCCAAGTACGCCTATATTGTCGAACGATATACGTATATGTACGTGTAATAATTATTTGCACGTGTACGTGGATTAAAAATACTTTCTCTCGATCGTTGTCGTAGCATTCTTGAATCACCTTTTCGTCGAACGATCGAATCGATCTCTTGCGTTCTGGCTACGTGCGAATAAACTTGTTTGTTATAAATTCCGTTTCAAATGTATCACGTTTCGAATAAGTTTGCCATTTTAATTATGTGTTGCTTCTAAATCGTGGCTGTTTGAAGTTACAATTGTAGTATACTTTAACGTCTACGGTACTAAAAAGAAAAGAAAAAATAAAAATGTTTGCTTTGTCAAACTGTGAGTGTGTAATCGTCTCGTAAATCGATATTCTTAACGAAATTATAGCGAAAGGTATGGATATTGTCGAAATTATTCGTGTAAAAGTAGTTTGAAGAGAAACGAACGAGCAAAAACCAACAACGACTGGTTGAAGCGGAAGGTGGAAGCGGAATTACAACAGGCGACATTCCGCGACTGATGATAACTTCCGTAAGGTTGAGAAAGAAAGGTAACAAATTGCGAGACAAACACCGCGATGATTCCAGCGAAACAACCAAATGGTGGAGTGGCGTGAGTGGATGTACGCTGTCGAACGAGAGAAAGCTTTTTTCTCGAGCTTAAAATTTAGTTTGTTTTACACGTGCGGAACGTAAATGATACGCGTATGCGTATACATGCACAACGCGTACGTACGTTCGATCCAATGTCCGTTCTTTTCAAGGAATCCAGGCAACTTGCGCAACCGTATTGTTGCAACTGGATCTTATAGATTGCTTGTACAACCAAAGGAAAACCAGACCCCGCGTCGTCCTTTCTATCCTTCTGATCCAACGGTTAGATTTTAACCGATATTGTTTCTTTACGTAGCCTTGTTTAAAAGTGATGGTTATCTACTCGTCTCGTTTACGTTTGATCGTCGTCTTTTTGTCAATTCTTTCGTAATTGATAATTTTTGTTCCGTAACGTGCATCGACAACGTCGATAACCTCGATGCGATACCACCAAAATAAAAAATGTAATTCGTTCGTGCGTACGTCGAAAGTGATATTGTGAAAGACTGTCTTTCGCATTTTGTAACGTGTCGAGTGTTGGATATGATCGCATCGTTTCAGTTTGATTATCGAAATTACGTTCGTCTTGTTCGTTAAAGATCGTTTGAATTATATAAAAATCAAATTTCATCAGGGTTGATTATTTGTTTTCGAACAATGAAATGTCGCGTTGATACTCGAGTAAAGAAATTTTCAAGAGACAGAGACGAGTGGTTTAACGAACGATTAATTAACGTCGAATCGATATCGCGATAGGAGATTGTCAAGAAACTGTACGTCTGAAGTAATGACGTGTCGTTATTGTGTTACGAGGTTTTTACTAGTTGACGAAATGGTGATTGAACAAACAGAAGAGTAATTTGATCGATATAAACGTGTAAATGTAGGTAAAGTAAGATGAGAGACCAATCGCTACGTATGCGTGTTTCTAAAAAGAAAGCGAGATTTAGAAATTTGATCGTTTGATTCTGTTACGTGAGCAACAAAAATATTTTTTAATACTTCGAGAGTCAAATTTCTTTCGTTGTTCCGCAAAGTTATACAAGAGAATGTCTAACGCGAACCAATGGAACGATAACGCGACGTGAGACGACACGACTCGACGAGGATTTACGATGGTACGACGTAGATGTATGAAGATAAAAAGATACGTATAAATCTGTTTGAAACACTGGCGAAACGAATTGCTGTTTCAATTTTTTACGATTCAAGTACGATCTAGGTAAATTTTATCTGAATTGGCGCTGTCCTGATGGTTACCTTTGTGGTAAACAAATAACTCGTTCTAATCTTCCTGATATTAAACGATGATGCGAGATAAACGAATCGACTCGTTGATTGAATTGCATGTGTTTCGAAATAACAAATTTATCTAACGGCGAAAGTTATCTGATTTTTCGTACCTCTGACGTACCGCGCGTGAAAGGAAAAGTTGAATCGACCGATTGTGTTCGTTGGTCTGCGATTCGAATTAGTTATACCTATACGTATGTGGATACGCGTATTTTATAAATACATTACGTACATCCGTTTAAATTTTTCACGCCAACTTACCTGTTTCGTTGAGAATTGCGATTAGGTATCGGTATCGTGTTTCCAGTGATGTTGCCTCCATTGTTACTAACGTTACGCGTGTTACGTTCGTCGGCAGAGGTCCTGGGTAGTCTAGGACTTCCGGCAAATACGATACCCAGTAAACATGTGACGAATATTACAGCTTCTCTCATGATCGAACGATCGAAGAAAATGAAAGGAGTGTGAAAGATAAGGAAGTGAATGGATATAGTGACACCGTCAATGGCGAGGAAATGAAAAAGTAAAAGAAGTGGAAAAAGAAGAAATGGAGGGCAGAAATAAAGAACGGAACGGAAAAAGTACGCGAAAATTCACGTACCCACGGCACTCCCGAAGATCGCTCAACGTTCGATTAGTTGTACGTGTTGTGCAAGTTCTTCCTCTTCTTTTTAAACTAAATATCCCTTCGCTGTTGATGTTTATATAATACAAGTAAATTCACTGGCAATACCGAAAATATTTTCGAAAATATAAACGCGAAGATACAAATGTTCTTTTTCAACCGGAACGAAATCAACTTGATCGGAACGCGAATCGTAAATAACAGAACGCTCGCAATCGCTACGGAAATTATTCAGGAACGATTCGTCGTCGTGGCAACTCTAGCAACGATAACTATTTCCGATCCTCTTTAATGTAACGCTGATCGCGTCTGAAAATTCGATGAAATAATAAACACGAGTGAAACTTGTACTTGGTTCGTTTCCCTCTTTGTAGCAATTCTATTCGCTATTTTGATCTTCCTAATATCCATTCGCTTTGATCGAATTGTACGCGTCTCGATGAAGGCGCACGAGGCAAAGATGCAACTGGTGTGACTGACGTTTCATTTTTGTCCATTGACAGATAGGAGGCTTTCGAAAAAAAGAAAAGAAAAGGTTAAATAAACGTATTGATACTGAAGCCAAAGCATATACGTACAAGTGTGTGTATGTCGGTACACGCGTTATACTATATATCTCGGAAACAACTTTCGCTCAAGATGTGAGCGAAGTTGACGCGACGGCTTAAAAACCGGAACGCTAGGTGTCTTGCGATAAGGTGTCTTACTAATAATAAAGCGGCAAAGTAAGAATAACAAAAAGTAAAAAATGATGTCAAATTGTTGAATTATAGGTGTGCAATTGTTTCACAGAGGAAATCACGGTCGTTGTTTAATTCCTTTGAATCTCGATGATCACGCTGTTCAAAGAGTCGTTCTTCGACGCCAGATGTTTGCACGAAACACCTGTTCCGTTTTTACTGGAGATGGATGATTTGTTCGTTCTTCCGCGCTTCCTGATTCAGTATCGTGACATGGACAAATTCCATGTCAAATAGCACCGTTTATCTCCTTTTCTCGTTCTCGCGTCTTTCGTTTTGTTCTTTATGCATCTCTTGAAATAATGAACAAAATACACAACAATGACGTACGATTATGCGCGCCGTATTTTAATTTCGATACAAACGACCAGACGACCGACACCACGAAGCACCGACGAGTAACAGAACGTCGTTAAATTGTAAGAGTTACTTTCACGTACGTACGTACGTGTTCGCATTGAAAGAGTACCTGTAGCTCTCCCCACTGATCCACCGACTATTCTGGTCTTTTTCCATCCTTTCCCTCGGCAAAGCTGCGATCCGATCTGAAACGATTCGATCCGTTTGAATTCGTACTGTTCCGTTTCGTTGCAACTTCTTTCCCTTCTTTTCCCTTCTCTCCCTTTTTCTTTCCGTTCCCTTGCCTCTTCCTTCTTGACGCTGTATTGGCAGCGTACCAACAGATGTCTCTACCACACGTACGAACAGGGTGACATAACGTATAAAACTACGTAAGACGCGAGTAGAGACGTGTACGATCAATGATCTTCGTTTACTTATTGTTAGCCTATGTTGTACCATTACGTGCTATTACGTTACATACACACACACACACACACACACACACACACTCTATCTTAATTCTTACTGCTGTTAAAAATGTTTATCAATTTTTTTTAAGTTTTATAATTTGTCTTTATTAAACCGAACGTTATTAACGTGATATACCAATTTGTAATTATGTATGCATGTGTACCTCTGTGTGTGTGTGTGTGTGTGTGTGTGTGTGTGTGTGTGTGTACGTTCAACGGTGTTAAATGAAACAAATGTATAAACCTAAAATTACAAAACGAATGAAAACGTTATTTTTTGGATTTAAACTCGTGTGAAACATTTTGAGAATGTCATGATTCTACGCGCGTTCTAAGAGAACGTTTCAACTGTTCCCCACCTTGATCGAGTGTCGATACGATGATTGATTAAGGAATGAGAACGTACTTGGTACGACTGCGAAATGAACGTTCCATGATTATTAGGGCACGTCGATCTTAAATATGCGTTACAATTTCAAAGACAACGTTGGAAGAAACGAAGAAACGAAAAAGTTCAATATGACTAGTAAAGAGAGTGTAGTGACTAGTGGCGAATATGATAAAGGAAGAAATGCAAAAAAAGAAATACAAGTACGATTTGAAACGAGAAAAATCAAAAACTAACAAATTGTGAAATTGTTTGGTGAATCGTTCTGATTGTGAAAGAGAGAAAAAAAGATGTAAAAAACTTTTTTAATTATGTCTGTAAAATTGAATCCTATCCTTGGCCTTCTTTCTGTGTTTCGTTAAATTCATGGAGTGCAACAAAAATTTGTAAATTATATTCGATGGATCGAGCCACTTGGTAAAATGTTTAATTTCTCGTAAACTATTGCTTATTTGAAATTTAAAAGAAAATTGTTTGCGAATGTAATTTTCACATGTAGCTTTGAACAGCGATTTGCCGTTTCGAGTGTCTGTTCGTTTCGTAACCTCGGTGAAATATAGAAAGATGTCCGAGAAACTCTGTATGAAATTATGTAATTATGACGACGTAATTACAAAAGTTCGCGCGTTAATTTCCTAAAGTACGTAGCTTTCATCCTTTTTGTAAGAAAAAATTCAATCGACGCGTGGACACTCAAATGCTGCGCACGTTGCATTGCGGCGATATAATGAAATTAAAAAATTAAATTTATTGGTCTGTACACCAATGTTTAAACTGTTCAAGAAATGCGTTACGGTATAAATTCTCAGAGATCTTCTCTCTGTAACGTTACTCTGAATTTCATTGATTAATTATATGAAATTGGTCCAAATAATTTTTGGATGCAACGACGTTATCCTTGATCGTCCAACTAAAAACTTTAGTCAATGATATTATCTGCGTTTGGTACAGACTTTTGCCAATGTGTCGAAAGTAGGTTATTTTGCATTGATTGAAACAAAAACCGATTAAAAGTAGTAATGAATTATGAACTTTTACAATTTCTACAACTGTCTCAGACCCTCGCCATTCTCTTTCGTTCCGTAAATCATTTGATTTAAGAATGATATGAATAAAAATTTACAAATTCCGTTCAATAGATCAAAGTATAGACGATAAATTGCTCTTGACTGTTTAATTATCTGTATATGACACTTTTAAGTTTGGGATTTTATTTATTGTATATGTTATCGTCGTATATTGTTCTAGCATACAACGCTATAATTATAATCTTATACATTTACAATGTTTCAAATATACAAAATAACGACAACTTTTTTTCCAACTAAATGGAAATATCGATATATAATGCCACGAATATGACGTATCAATGTCACTTTTTCTCAATAATAAGGTCTTCGAGGATTGTTCTGAAAATAAAATAAAAAAGAATTAAAGTTTGGTCGTTGATTAAATATGTCAAATGTGAATTAGGTATTGCGAATTATTTTTTCTATATTTGACAAAATTACCAAAGGATTAGGCCTGAATCTATAGGCAAGCATCATCCTCTTTCTATAGGCATCGAATTCGTCGTCATCCCTGGATACACCATCTGGTCGTTCTGAACCTAAACCAGCGCTATCGAATCTATTGGTTGCTCTACGGAAAAAGGAAGAATGATCAAAGACGGAATAAGTAGTAAATAACATAAAAAATGGTTAACGCGAATTATTAACAAATTCAATTTAGAGATTATTTACTTATTAATAGGTTCGACGCGACCACTGCCTTCGCTACCTAATCCTTGTCCTTCGCTCCAACCAAGTTTTTGTAGCATCTGAAATCCTAAAGAATATATTATTGAAAATACACGTTTTGATTACGTATACCTATGCGTACCTATGTTATCTTCTTTCAGTTTGTATTCCTTGTAATCGCTAAGATCGGGTTCTTTTCCCTGTTTAACCGCGTTATATTGTTCCATGAATTTTTTAAGTTCATCCGGTGGTAAAAAATCACCAATATGGTGTTTTCCTTCTGCTTGAGCTGTCAATTCTTCTGCCCACATTTGAGTAGCCTCCATTTCGGCAGATCTGAGTTTATGTTCCCAAGTACCACCTTCGGTTTCTTCGTCGCTGTCGTATTCGTATTTGTGCTTGCCCTGTGCTTCTAAACGTCTCACTTCTTCTCTTTTTCTCAATAAATTTTGATAAAGAAGATTTATCTGAATGAAAATTGACGAATCAATAAAAAATATAATCGAATTATAAACGAAGCAATAAGTTTGGTTAAATCTTCAATTACAAACACTCGAAGTGATAAAATTTTGTTACCTTGTAATGATCCTCGGCTTTTTTCCATTGCTCTTCGGTAAGATCCAACGTACCGAAAGTTTGTCGAGCGTATTGTATCAAGGCTGGGTCGTTTCTTGAAATTTTGGTCAACATAGGATTCTTTGCTTCCGCACGTTGCACTTTCGACGATGGAATTATAACAGCCGGTTGTCCAATTTGTCCAGGAATCGCGATACCTGGCTGTGAGAAGCCACTGCTAGTTTGTTGTTTATTATGGCTGGTTAATATATTCATTTCTGCTACAGGCACTTTACTATCCGGATCACCCCATCGGCTGCGTCTTTTTCGTTTACGTTCTTCTTTGCTGTCCTCCGATTTGTTGTCCTTTGATTGATCTGTAGCGTTGTTGTCGCTCTCTCTCTCTCGTTTCTTTTCTGTTTCGCAAAAATATAAATAATAATGGTACAAGGATATTGAACGCAAAAGTTAACATATATACCTTGTGATGAAACGTGTTTGTTAGAAATAGGACCTTGATCGCTATCGTCGTTGTCACTGAGAGCTTCTTCCGGACAATAAAGTTCCGCACCGTTATTTTTATTTTCCTTAACTGACTTTTCAGCACGAAATTTCGCCACCAATCCCCTGTACTGCAGATAGGCTGCACTTTGCTTTTGGTGCAGAAACCTTGATTAAAACAATACTTAAGACTCTGAAGAGTGACATTGTCTCCTAAATTAAATTCCTTTGGATTAAGAGACAAGAAAAAAAAAAAAAAAAAGAAAAAAATAGACAGGAAGATGGAATAGAAGATAATGGCTGATTTAAAACAATTGGCAAATTCGCGTTTGTGCAATATGTATGATACCGCACTTTGTTTTGGCAATTGACTTTCATCTTTAAACATTGTTTTTGTTTTAGTAAAATATACAAATAATATATTCTAACGTATGTTGTACTATAGAGGATGAAATAGTAATTGTGTGTTAAAAAAGAAAAGAAAAAATGATAAGAAAGGATAGAAAGGCATGTTTTTCGGATGTACGACGTATAATCAAGAAACGAATTGATCAATTCATTTTGATTACAACTTCACGCATCGTTATTACCAAATATTATCATTTCGCTGTGCGATTAGAAAAAATAGCGAATGGAGAAACACGTTGAAAGAAATCACGTTACACGGATGCTATTCCAATTTAAAATAGATATATATATATATATATATATATATATATATATATAGAGAGAGAGAGAGAGAGAGAGAGAGAGAGAAGAGCGGAACGATACGCAAGTTGAAATAAAGAAAGGTTGACAAGTAAAAACACGACACGTATAAAGATACTATAGATGGGGACCAGAGAGGACAGTAGTTACCATAATTTAGGATCTTGGGCATTCTTCTCTCGCGCTTCTTGTTCGATTTCATCCCCACAGTCAGCGACGATGCGTGCCAGCTGCTCAGCCTCTACGGGACACACTTAGAAGCCTTTGTCAGACATGCGTAACAACGCTAAAAACTCTGGTTTTTGTTTTTGTTTCTGTAGTGTAGAACACGTATTTGTCTACGCGAATGATCAGCACGAATTTGCTTTTTGCAAGTTTCATATTTGCCCACGCGTCTTGTATTCGGCGTATCGCGCGCGCGCGCATACGCATGCACACTTACATATTCTGGACTGCGCGAACAAGTAATTCATTTTACAAGAAATAACTTGTTCTTCGCAAAGATACACACGCGGCGATACGTCGAAACGAAATAATAAATGAAAATAATCGATATATCGTACCTAGCTGCTCGGAGGCTCGTAGATCAGTCAATGGCCTCACTGGTGGTGGCACTTGTATGTTAGGTGGTCCAATAGGTACCTGAGCGACTTGATTCGGAAGAGGATAACTGGTCGACATTAAAGAAAGCGGTGGCCCGGCATTTTGAATTAAGGATGGAGGTGGTACATTCGGAGGTGGAATGTTCAAATTGGGTGGTGGAATTGAATTCATATTTGAGGCCACATTGTGAATTGGTGGTGGAGCGGACATCATCATTACATTTGGTGGTGGAATATTTGGAACATTTGGAACATTTGGCACGTTTGACGCATTTGGTACACTGACCACAACTGTCTGTGAGGCCGAAATTGACATTATAGTTGGTGGCATTTGTGTCATTGTTGGTAACATATTAGGTGGGGGAATGTTTGGAGGTGGTAAGTTTAAGGATTGTAATGGTGTAGGAGGGTGTACACCACATTGCCGTCCAGTTGAAAGTACATGTTGTCGTGTGTTTGATTCTGACGACACCAATAACGTAGACGATAACGAAGACAGTGACACAGAAGTTGATGATGACGATGACGATGACGATGCCGACGGCGACGGCGACGGCGACGGCGACGATGATGACGATGATGAAGAAGATGCTGACAACGACATCCGCGTTGATGATGATGACAACGATGTTAACATCGATGTCGACGTCGACGTCGACGGCGATGGCGATGGCGATGTCGATGTCGATGTCAATGTCGATGTCGATGTCGATGTCGATGTCGATGTCGATGTCGATGTCGATGTCGATGTCGATGTCGATGTCGATGTCGAAGTCGAAGTCGATGTCGATGTCGATGTCGATGTCGATAACGATAACGACGATGTTGATGTTGATGTCGACGTCGATGTTGATGGCGAGGAAGAGGAAGAGTATGTCGATGTCGATGTCGATGACGAGAAAGAGGACGTCAATAATGAAGGTAGTTGAAATGTTGATGTTAATATAGATGAAGAAGAAGCAGAGGCAGAGGAGAAAGAGGAAGAATTGTGACAGCAAGAAATAGTAGAAGTAGTACAGGAAGGAGACAATGATAGCAATGGTGGCGGCGGTGGTGGTGGTGGTGGCGATGACAGTAGCAACGATGTTGGCGATGTTGATGGTGTTGACAACGTCAATGACGTTGTAGATGACAAAGATCCTAATGGAATTGACGAAGGTGGTGGTGGTGGTGGTGGTGGTGGTGGTGGTAGTGGTAAGCTTTGTAAATTAGGCGAAAGTGTCTGAGAAATATGGATATTTGGTGGAGGTATGTTGGTATTTGGGAGAACAGGTTGCACAGATAGAAGTGGAGGTGGAGATGGATAAATTGTACGAGATGATGATATTTGCATTTTTAGATCTCCAGAATGATCATCCGCTCTAGGAAAAGTGTTGCACATACTTTTTGAAGGAGGCATTTTTGATAAATTTGGTGGGGATATGTTGGTTGCGATACTTCTCGTGTTAGGGGATGATACGCCAGTAAAATGTGTTATAGGTTGAGATATGTGGGAAGGAATAGCAGACAGATTTCCATTTTGATGAAAAAACTGTTGATGAGTGTGCTGCGTATGGTGTCCGTTAGATGTTACTTGAGTAAATGAACGTCTAGCTTCTGGACTTTGAGATACTGGGTGTTTAATAGGAGATGAACTAGAAGAAGAGCTGTGTCTTTTGTCAGATGCCTTTTCCCAATCCTCTTTTCCACGATCTTTCCTATTTTCCCAGTCCTTGTTTCTATCGTTATTTTTCTTTCGTTCCTTCTCTTGTACGTTTTCTTCCCTTTTCTCTATTTTCAAAGAAAACGTTAACTCCGATTTTCCTGTTCCTTTATTTGCAATTTTCTTAAACTGATCCAAGAAGCTACCGTCGTTGGCAAATAAGTTGATCGTTTGAGATGCAGTTGATTTGTCTTCGTCTTTTCTGTAATGAAAATGTCTGTCTGTAAGATTATGTCAAATCGATCTATAAGATATATTAAATTAAACTACCAGATTAATAGGTAATCATTTCGTTCTAAACATTTTGACATCTATACTGCAGTTCTATTAATAACTGTAAGTAAAGTAATAAAAATGACTTTGGTTAAAGAATAAGAATTAACACAAAATTATGAAAAAGAAGATTTTTTTAATATCAAATAATTTCGAAAGTGACATAACTTTACTCACTTAGGAGAATTTGTTCTGTTTTCTATCAAATTCGTAGCTAGCGTGTTTGTCTTCTTCATGTTTTCCACAGCTTCTTTCGCTTTTTGTTCTTGCATTTTTGCCTGTATCTCAAGCTTTTTTTGTTGAATAATTTGCTCTTGCTTCGACATTTGCGCAAAACGTTCATTTCGCGATGTTTTTGAAACGAATGGATCAGAACCTTTCACACCACGGTACGCCATATTTATTGTATCGCAGACCATACATTCAACAATATTTGGACTTAAAATCGACTAATAACCATTGACTAACGATAAAGTAGACGTGACGTCAAAGTGTTTCTTACGCCCTCTGTAATTTCGCTACGGCGAATGTAGGAATTACATATATCCCATTTATGATTTTGAGTAATCGCTCGTTTGACTTATTGTTAGAGTTCTAAAAATAATACCACCAACATTTAAATTATTGAATTAAATAATTAGATTAATAGTGGTTTTGTTTAACAGATAAGAAAGGTTAGGTTAAATAAAAAGAGATTTTCTATTCCAAGTTAGGGAATGTATATTTTTAAACGAAATGCATGCGCAATGATTTTAATTTATTTTAGTGACATGAAATGGTGAAAAACATTGTGATAGTCAATTATAATCAATATAATTTCTCAAGATTGATTTCAGAACTGTACAAATTACAATCATCAGTTTTTACCAATAAGAGACATCGTCCAGAAGTTGTCAGATAAAGACTACAATCAATGGCCGTTAGACTCGTTTTTACATTTTTACAATTGAGTACTTTTAGAATAGCAAGTGTTTAAAAGAATTAAATATTTAAATATTTTGCAACTTCTATATATATTTTCAAATTACAATTTCAAATGTCGTTACAATCGAGTCTCTTATTAATGAAATTCAAAATGCAGTGTTATAATCCTAATAATCGCTTCGACGTGGCAGCACTAGCGCTCCACCACTGACACTAGCGCGATCAAATAACGACCAATTTAATTTAAACGGTTTAAGGGCAAATTACGTATCGTTAAAAATTTTGATTAACGACATTACGTCTACGGATTATCATTAAGAAACAAAGCAATATCATTGGTTCGTCAATTTATTAATCAATCACATTTTTTGATTTATATTAAACGTGACTTAAATGCAGTTTGTTATCGATACGTAAGTACTTATGCGCTCCTATACAATTTAGAGCACTGATCATTTTCAAATTTCGGTAGAATTTCCTAAGAAACAATACTTACATCACATTGATTCGAGTGCATGGAATCAATATATGTACTTACAATAAATACACATGGAAGCCATTTAACTAATTACTATCACTTTATATTATTTTCGTCAAGCAAGATGATTAGGTATTGAATATAATTATTTAGATATCAATTTAAAGCAGAAATATAATAATAATTGAATTATAATATATAAATTTACTTTTATTCTCATTCTTATAAAATATGTATATATGTACGTAAGCAATTAATTACATGTACATGCATCACACGTTGCGTTTACATAACACACGGCAAATGCACACACACACACACACACACACACACACACACACACACACAGAGTTTCTCAAACGTTATGCAGAACGAAACGTTATTAAATCGCGTATGAAGTTTATTGTTATAGTATAAGTCCGATTTAATATTTTGATATTCATTATATGAAGACAAGTAAGTAATCGGTAATAGACTCGACTCGTAGCTATGGTCACGGAAAACTAATGAATTTGGTTATGTGTCTGTATACTACGTGTACGTATTTTATCACACGTTTAATTTTAACTCGCCAACGATCGTATATATACGTGTTCAAGTTAATGAATTGCGTTTCATACAATTGCACAATTAATTTCAAGCAGAAAATATATATTAATTTTAAATTCGAACCAAATGGATGGATGTTTACTGATACTGACAAGAAAGGTAAATAATAGATAAGATTGATTTCAAATGATTGTACATATTATTTTGTTTCCGAATGTGTAAAGTTACTGATTTTAATAATGCATGCAGTGTTACATGTTATTTGTACGTTGAGTAAAATTAATAATAAATAAATCGTACAGTGTTCGAATGTTGGAGCTCAAGAAACAACTGAACAAGATTTTTATTTACGAAGAAGGATATTAATTGAAAAAATTGAGTTACTTTGTTCTTTGATCGAAACTGCAAAACTAATACCTTTGGAGAAAGAAATAATCTGGAACAATGAATTGTGCGATTTTAAAAAAAACATTCAAAAAGTTAAACTCGAAATGACACGTATGTATAATATATATGTATATATGTAAGTTTCTTTTAAGGTGGATATACATAAATAAGTATAATATTAATGATAATGATGCAGTAAATTATTATAATATTAATAGAAAAATATTTGCTTAATTTAACCCTCTGCATAAAATATTAATAGACGTAATATTAATATTAATAAATAATACACGTGGTATATTTTCCACGGATAACAGAGTCGGAAATTTTACTTCAAAATGAGAACTCAAATTTGAATCAATTTCGGCGAAATGTTGAATTAAATGGGGGAACAACAAAATTCGCAAAGAAAAATATCGAAGAAAGCTTGAAACAAAAAATAAAAATACGAACGTAAGTATTACAAGTTTTTATTTTTTTCTGTCAAGCGAGTTAACAATAATAATTTAATGATTCAATGTTATTTATTATGTTACTAATTATATATTATATTAGTTATATAATATAATATAATGTAATGTAATTATATAATATTTATATCGATAATACTAATATTTATTATTTATTTTAGAGCGGAATTTTCATCGATGTTATTAGTTTCAAATTTGAAGAACAAAGCGCGGAAAAAATCTGTAGAAACAGAAATTGAATGGTTCGATCTTCGCTTAAAGTCTCTTGACGAAATATATTGTCTGAGAATGGACGCTTTGTGCAACGAACGGTAAAGAAAAAATTTCTTTTTTCTGATTATGATGAATAACCATGTCGTGATTGTTATATTTAATAATGAAATCAAGTGGTACACAGCTACAAAATGAGAAAAAGATATTTGGATCAATTTGAAAAATACGATACGAATATTGGATCACTTTATGCGTGCAAAGTTAGTCTTTTATTGAAAAAGAATTATACTAACGAAGAATATATCGTTATTCAGGTTTGTTCAATTTACATTTATCTTTTATTATCATTATTATTCGCATTGATCAAAAAGTTTACGACCAATTCGAAAGTCTCAAAAATTAAATATTTTGGAAATATGTACGTGTGTAACATATTTCGTATGATGTACGTGAATTTTCGTACAGGAAAACTTACTTGCAGGATCAACTTCTCATCCAACGTAGTTTGTATGAAAGATTAAAGGAGGAAATCGAGTTGAATACAAAAAAAATTTTTTTAGAAAATGTAGAATATTTTCGTCGAAACTACGCGGCAAAAATTATTCAACGAAATTGGAAATTATATTGTGCGCGTGTACCTTCGAAAAAAAGAAAAAGTAGAAAATTGACATGCAGTTGAGAAGATTTCTATACTTTCCGGACAAGTATAAAACATTTCGTATTGTGTAATGTATAACATATTACGGTTATATTACGGTGCGCGAGAAAATAAACTATCTAAAATGAATTGTAATGATCTTTTTTGTATGAACAAATTATTGTTCTTTGCAATATTTACGCTGAATGGTTAGTTAGTAATTTGGACAATTCACAGATTTTAACTACATATCAACGATACATTAACTATATTGATTTCCTACTATGTTTAGAAATCTCTCTCTCCCTCTTTCTTTCTCGTTCTCTTTTCCTTTTTCCTTTTTCTATCTCTTCCTGTATCGCTTCTTTTTCGCTTACCTTTACCAGATATCCAGAGTTTTCACTCTTAAGCGCACGTATCGCGTCTATGTTTGCATCTTTGAGGAAAGAACGACGAGGCGTCTATGTTTGCGTCTTTAAGGAAAGTAATTTACATTAAGTATTTTATACTGTATATAATAGAAGTAAATTCATCGTAATATTTTATAATTATTATTTTATTTGAAAATGTATCGAGTGAATTTTTTCTGTTTCATATTTTCTGTTTCTATTCCATGTGATAGAGTAGCTGTAACGATGATGATAGATAATGGTGTTTAATATCGTATACAGTAGAAATTCTCAAGTGTGTAAAGAGAAGTGAAATAAAGTAAAAAGAGGGTGATAAATCGTAAGCAACTAGGAAGCAAGTATATGTGCTTAATAATCGTGCGGAGGTCGACGCATGCTCCGAAACGTTTCCCCGGGGTGATATTCAGTCAGGCAAACTGAGCCAGCAGCCGAGGCTGGCAAACGTTCGATCGTTACGAAGTGAATCAGTGGTCGGGCGTACCGAGTATAATTTGGACATGCGTATCGATCGTTATCATTCACATTTATCCATTGTCTCTTTTTTTGAAAATATATCTTTTACTAGTAATAGCAACTCTAACATTTAATTTAGTTTGTGCGAAAATATTAACATTTTGCTTTCTCACGAAAAGGAAGAACATAGAAGAGAAGAGAAAGGGAGAGAAACAGAGAGAGAGAGAGAGAGAGAGAGAGGGAAGGGAGGGCGGGGAGGAAGAGAGGAAGAGAAAGAGATAGGAAGAAAGAAAAAGTGAAAGCTAAATGTGAACAGAAGAAGGATATCGAAACTGCAGTTGTACTAAAATTTTTCAGAACATTCGGGTTATTTGACTAAAGTGGATTTAAATTTTGGAGAAATTGAAAAGAAATCAACTTGAAATAATAATCATGAAATTGCTAGTTAATATCCGTATAGATGCACATCGACAGTGGATGCTCGGTATTCAGTCTCCCTTGTAGGACAAGTGCGCACCACCTGTAGCTCGATATCTATGTCCAAAAGGTCAATCGCCTTTTTCTCGAGTTTTTCTGCAAATGTAAGTAAAATAGATATTTTCTGCGCTTTCCTATTTTTTCTTTCGTTTAATACGTATAGATATGCAATTTAAACAAGGAAAATAATGCTAATGTTAAAGAAATGTTACAAAGTCTTTATATATACTCTGTATATTTTATATTAATTGTGAAAAGCGTTTTCATTAAGCAGGTTTAAGAAAAATTGAACTATGATTATTTGTGAATCTGAAAAATCAATAATGATATGATACAAACAGTACCACGAACCAAAATCAATTGAATCAAGAACCAACAACGTAGAAATTATGACTGAAAACACATGTAATACCGATTGTTGTAAATGGACCATGGAGGAACGAGAAAAAATATTAGCTACTGGAACGCTAGAGCAAAAAAAAGAGGCTTTCAAAGACGACGAAGAGCTAATGAGAGAAACCACCAAGTTTGTAAGTGAAGTTATACAAATGGCAATCACGGAGGCATCAAAAAGAATAATGTTCACAGAGGTAAATATTCTGTTTTATGTGTTTTATACTTGCGATACTTCAAATAATAACTGTCGAATTATTCATTGATGATTTCATATTTCAGAAAGGTGATTCTAGTGAAGGTAAGCTTTATAATAAAATATAAAAAAGAAATCTGATATCGTATAATCAGATATCGATACCAGATATCGTATTGATAGAAAGGTACAATGAAAAGAAAAGACAAATTTGTCCATATAATTCAAGTTTGTTTTTACTCATTGCTTCTTTCTCGGATTAGTAAAAAAAAAAAAAAAAAAAAAAAAAAAAAAAAAAAATAAGAAAAAAAAAAGCAGAATATTTGTTTGTATAGGAAGTAGACTGAAGGGTATCGCTAGTATCGCTGGTTGGAATCATCGTGCCCGTGGATTCTGCAGTCGAATATTGAACGCGCTCTGCCCATGCTTCACTAGCAATGGTAAATCGTAGGGCGTAAATCGAATTTAGTGAACATGTGCGATTTTGCCGCTATATTCAAACATCGTAGCTTTGCATCGCTCTTGTAGCGATTAATTTCTTTTCTCCAATCATGAAGCTAATTGATCATATAAAAATTTCATATACACTATCGTTCATATCTAAACGATATCTTGCTTTTTTTTCAATAAGACGGGAATCTGCAATGTCGTGATGGAATATTTTTGCAATTTAAATTAAATTTGCAGTTTATCTTCTGATTTTTTAAAATATAAATAAGATCACAGATAAAAATATATATTATACATAGAGGGAGAGAGAATATGCAAAGAGAGAGGGAATTTATTAATCCGCTGATCTTATAAAAAGGTACTAATTATTATCTTGGTTTTATATAGACCAAGTACTCTAGGAACGTAATTCTAAACAACTTTTCTCTATATGTACGTACATATTTGCCACTGCTCGGTCTTAATTTCCGAAATATTCGCAAAAATATTTTTATCACTCCGTATCATGTTTTCAATGTTTTAGATTGAGTTTGGATTAAATTCTTGTGTAAATATTATTATCAAGGCATTAATCAGTCGAATATTTATCAATGGTAGTGTATATTATTTATGATAGTAAGTGATTTCATGTTCGAGGACGAAAACTAAAATATTTTTACTGCTACTTTTATTTTAAATGCCATTACTTGCTTCTAAGTTCTGAATATAAATTCGGAGAAATTTGAAACTTAGATATTATATCCACTGGAGAATCTCTTGCTCATTAATTTTTTTATTTCGCGTCGTTTTGATACTATTGTTTGATTTAATAAGCATCTTTGTTCAGAGAATAATGATAATAACGATAAAATGAACATTAAGATAATTTTATGGTATTTATCGATCAAATTGATCAATATGCATAATATTTTAATATTACGTAATATTACGTACGAGATGTTATACAAGAAATTCTTACTATGAATATATACTATGAATTGAAGGAATTTATTTTCATGTAACATTTAACAATTCTCAGGTTTCTATAGAAATATATGTATATTTACTTACATATTAAATTCGAAGAGAGACACGGAATTCAAATCGAAATGTCGAAAAACGAGATCACGACGTCCTCGTTCATTTTCATTACTACTGATGAAGTAATAACCAGCATGCTTAAAGTTCAACTTGCATCTTATCTTCGTATCCTGTAGTAGTTTGCAGCTATTACAACAGCTACAAAGATCACCTAGCACGCGTGACAACGCATAATAACGCGCATCATTACACTAGACGCGTTCATTAGCTAAAACTTATCCATATATAATTATGATTATTTGCAAACATAATTCGACACATCGTATCGATGGCATCTCGATACTCGTTTTAATGGAAGTTAAGTATAAGTGTATCACGTTTTTCTTGTCGATATCCATAAGTGGATTTACATATGTATGTATGTATGTAAATACACTTATTTTTTTCAAAAGATTTTCGTACAATTTGTTTATGAAGATTAATTGTCAGCAAATATAGAATGATGTATCGGGACGCGATAACATTATGCACGTTGTAAACCCTAGGCATAACACATGCATAGAAGAATGTATACTATGTACTACATTATTAGTATACTATATATTCGTATATCTATTCTTTTCATATAGAATTATTCGCCTGGACGCCGTACCGATATCGCTTCACGAGACCGTAATCGTTTGCTGCCTCCCAGAATTACCGTACTTTGCTGAGCAACTATTAACTCAATTTATTGAATAGCAATCAGCACAAATGCCTATCGTGAATACAAAATAACGTGAATTAATTTCAATAATTATTCATACTACTGGCTTTATACAATTGTACTTGGAATTATTTGATTTATTCTACTTTCTACAATAATTATTCATATTTCTGCAGAATGTTTCGTCAGAATGAGAAATACATGTGTATATGTATGCATCTATGTAAATACTTATGAATAATACTTGCGCATGTTCACGGATTTACGATACGCAACTGTATCGAATTATAGTTTACATAATATATTTATTTTACAAAATAATAATTTTGTAAAATAATTACAGAAATGTTGGTGTTTGAAACAGATTTTTTTCGATAATGTATATCTAATTGAAACAATGTTCCTTTGTGTCTTTTCGAAATGTAGTTCATTATACACAACGTTGTAGACAAAAATGATAATAATATAAGAAAAGATAGTTGTGCATTAACTATGTATTCAACTGTTAACATTTTATGTAATAATTTATGGCGATTTAATTGAAAGGGAAAAAATGAGATATGAGAGAGAGAGAGAGAGAGAGAGAGAGAAAGAGAGAGAGAGCGAGAGACAAACAAGTAGATAAAGAGGAAGATATCAAAAATTGATGTGTAAATTTATTGTACAATTATTTGATGCGGGATCAAAAGTAAAAAAAAGCCTATTGACTGACAATCAAAAAGAATATATTATATGCATACGAATTTATTTACATAAACATATTAAATCGCAACATTTTTGTTGTGATTTTATTACCAATAACGAAAGATTGGAGAAAATTAATAAAATTTTTTAATGCTGCATACAAAGTTGAAAAACAAAAAATAAAAACAGCACGTAATAATATATTAAATATATGAATATTTGTGAATATATATATATATATATATATATATATACACGTACATATGTATGTATATATAGACTCAGTGACTCTTAAGTTATATATAACAGATGCAATTATTTATTTCGCGTTAATATCTGTTAAAACTATATATATATATATATATATATATATATATATATATATATATATATATATATAGAGAGAGAGAGAGAGAGAGAGAGAGTGTAAATAAAAGGACGTTAATAAGCTGCGTGTTAAACTTTTAATTAAAATTTTGTTTAAACATTTTACATATGTATGTATTGTAATTCAAACTTATCAAATAGAAAACAGACTAAATGTACAAATGTGAAAGATAATTCGTAATTTGTATTCAGTCTACGAGAACAAAAAGAAATATTAGATGGATGTTTTGGAGGGATGAAAGTAAATTTATATATGTAGGTTACATAGTAAATACTTAGACATTCTTTATTCTTAAAACATTCTAATTTCTATGTATTTACTTTCCATCTGTCACGTTATTCGAATATGTTACGTATTACATTGTGAATATATACATATATTATAACTATATACAAAGTTTAATAAATAATGTACAAATAGTTTTTAAACTCACGTACATACATATTATATATATATGTATGTATGTATGTATGTATGTATATATATGTATATGTATATTGTACATATACAAAAATCGATAATCATTTAAAGTCATACTTTCAAATTAAAAATTTGAATAAATCCAGATACGTATTAGTTGTTTGTAATTTAGACGCAAATCTTTGGGCAAAAAAGAACTTGTGTATGTATGTACTTTCTAGGTTAGCAAATTATTATTTGAAAACCAGCTATTTCTTGATTCCAAGTCTGACTACAATAATATGAGTGCAAAAAAGAAAAATAAACAATGATAAATTGTAATTTTTTATTTCGTAGAAATATTCGACACATTATGTCTTATCGATTCATCGTTTAATATGTTATAGTAATTTGTGTCATGTGCGACTTATTCGATTGTTAACAAATCAGCCCGATCGATTTAACTCGTTTCTACGCAGTAACTATTTACATATATAGCTACATAGTTACGACTTTCAAGCAGACACCTTATATTTTATGATGCAAGCTGCAATATTTTTATTTTACATGGTTCTAGAAAGCCAAGTACGTGTCTGTATTTACATCTGTGTTACGTTCGATTTTGGAAAGAAGTAGACTATCAAGTACATATTTGTCAAGCGAGGCCGATTCATATCGTATGGGGACATTGCTTGAATTGTAGAAAGATATTTTAAAAATATGTATAAATATTTATCACTGTGCCAAGAAAGAGAAAAGTTTCGTGCTCGGCTTATTGATGTAATAAAGCAGAGAAGAACGAGAGAAAAAGAAAAAGTGTTTTATAAGATTGATACATGTATAGAAGAAATAGGAAAAGGGGAAGAGGTGGAAGAGAATATAATTGTAGAAAATAACGATGATATTTTACGGTACTACTATTATTTGACACAAGGCATCGATGATACTTACGTAGGATCAATGGATGTCGATCTTTTAAAAAATATACTGAAACGTATCCCAACCAAATGGAAAGACAAATTTAGAGAATCAGTAAATCGTTTAGTGAAGGAAGTGAAGGAGGGATATATATTGAATGTGAAGAAGTCAGTTATAGAATTCGTTATCGGAGACTCGATATACTCTTCATTAGGACAGGTACGTTCCGCATACACCATTTTTTTAATTTATAAATTTCCTCGTAAATTGATAGGTATTCACAGACCAATGAATTTAACAGTGGCTGTTATTGAGTCGGCAGGATCCGTGTGTCATTGAGGATTCTCGAATTCTGTCGACAGAGAATATATTCGTTTTCTACTTGGCATTTATTACCAAGTAATAATAATAAGTGTGATAATAATTGTAATAATATCGTATCGCACATTCTGCATATTAATGAAGTCACTTAAAGGACTTGATGTATTAATCTTAACATCTATCTATTAACGAAAAGAGAATGAATAAGAATAATAAGATAGAATGATACTTTGATTTCTAGTTTACTGCATTTGAAAAAAATGAACAATTCGAAAGAATACGATTTCCGAAAGAACACGAAGTTAACTATCGATGGAACAGAGCAAAGCTTGAAAGAAGAATTATATTATATCGTCCTGTTGTACGACGAATTTTCGACTATTGGTATCGCGAATTCAGGTTGATTTCTTATTTAATCAAAAGCTATTCAAGATTGAGTTTGCACTTTGCACAATTTTCTCCTAATATCGAATGTAATAGGATCTCCTTTCTTTTTTGTAATAATCAGTTGCATAAGTTTGGATAACACCAATCTAAACAATGACAAATTAAACCTGTTGCTAGAACATAATTGCCTACTGTTATGCACTTCAGTCTAATTAATCAACATTTGATATAATAGTGACTGCAAACTCATAAATGGAAGAGAATTGGCAGCACGCGAGACATCGTACGATCTTGGTGGTTTCGAAAGAATCATTTCAAAGATGTGCTCTGGAATAAGAGAGGAACTTGTAAAGCATTGGTTACCGAAAATTCAAGGAATTTTAATTGCGGTATTACGTAACACACACACACACACACACACACACGTATGTAGATATATATTTACCCTCAAAGAATTCAGATACTCGATGAAAACTTGTACATGATGATATTTTAAACTGTTACAAGTGATGAAAAAAATTGTACAACATGCACTCGCAATCCTCAGTTCGTAGTTTTTCAAAGACACTTTAACATCGTGTTGAAAACAGAATGCAAAATTTGGGTACTTCTCTTCAAAAAATTTATAAAGATTCAAACGTTTGTGAAAACATAGAAAATTTTGTTTACAACTAAATCCACTGAATTAATCTTGAAGATTAAAGTTTTTCCTTCTTTCTTTTTCCTTATTTTATTAAGCAATGAACATCAGAGTTACGCAATGAAAATTCACGACATAGAATTTCTTGAATTTCTGTCGTTCTTAATCCTAACATATGATATGCATATATACACAGATGGATCGTTATTATTCATTACATAAAAATCAAAATATTATAATGTAAGATATTATATGCATAAAAGGATGTAAATTACATCACGTAATATGTATAATATATTAAATTATTTTCATATATAATTACACAAGATACGTAGATATTTTTTTCATGGAAACTGTCGAGTTACTGTTTGAAAATTTTTGGCATAAAAAATAGGTATTCTATCTGAAAGAGCCAAGATGTTTAATTAAAAAAGATGTTTCTCCTGAGATCAGAGACACAAAAAGGATTCGATGAACGCTTTGAAAATATTTAAGTAAATTCGATTGATGTGGAAAGACTGTATTGTACTAACTTACTATGATAAATGTGATATTAAGTGTATCTCAATTCTTTTTACGATGTATGATTAGCCAAGTTTTGAAGAAGCATATCATAGGAAAAAGAATCTTTTCTTTTTTTATTAAATAATACGCTGTATGTACAATGTAAATATGAAACATAATTATTTAAGACGTTTAAAGGGAAGGGAACGTAGAAATAATATATGTCTCATTTGGATCTAGGCATTCGAACGAAACGAGTTACCATTGACAGTGACAGGTGACACGTCGGGTTATCGTCGATTTTTCAATTGTATCGGTTTCATTATGGAAGGTCAGTTGCGAGGAGTTTATTTGCGCTCTGTAGAAGAATATCTCGATTATCTTTACGACAGAAACGTAAGTGAAAAAATCAAACTTTCTCAAATAAAAATTTGTGACTCTAAAGTTCAATATCATTTATTATCACTGGCAGAATACGTGTCGCGGCTTTAACATCAAGGTGACGGTACGAAATTCAAACATATTATTCGAACCAACATTCAAAGTCTTTTCAGAAACATTTTCAACGATATTGAATTTATTGGGAGAAACACTCGGTACACTGCCACGTATCGAGACGCTACTGAATATTAGCTCAATCGTTATCGATCGAAAATTACTCCAGGTATTTTTCAAATAATTCTCCGTTTATTTTTCAAATATCCAGTACCTAATAGATTTTCTCGTTCCTTTGGATAAACATGCGATTAATTGATCACCATAGCCGTATATATCGCAAGAATGTTTAAAGAAACATGCAGAAGAAATTGGACAACTGATCGATAGAGAGAAAGTTGGCCCGATCACGCAGCTGAGTGAATTTGAAAAGTATGCCACTTTTATAAACGATTCGGAAACCGATAAAGTACAAGAATTCTTAAGATATGATACAGCTGAAAATTTTGAAAAGTATCGTGCTTTAATCGCAAATTACGATCGTTTGTCCCGTTTTGTAAAAGTCGAGTATAATCGAACTTACTTTGCTGGGTTCTTCATTGTTCACCGTGGAGAGATTATCAAGTATATCGCCTCTGTAGCTCTGAAGCTTAAAGAGGAATTGATTGGTAAAATGATCAGCGAGTATCAACAAAAATCTAGAGCGTAAGCGATTATTCCTTTTTACTGTGATATGTACATACATTCTAAATATATTTATACATTTGCGTTATATTAATTTTGTAATACCGATATCAAACTAAAACTAAATATTGTAATATCTGACATTAGCATAGGGAATGAATATCAACGCATCGTAGATCGTGCGCTAAGCGTTCCGATAAATACCAGGGAATTGATCGACCTTCGAAAATTTATAAATATCACGGAAACAGAAACTGCTGGTGAACTTGAAAATCGACTAAAAGAAATTATCAAATATATACTTGTTTTATCAGATTATTCCATCCTAAGTCCTGTTGAGTTGAAAATCAATAATTTTGCTTTTCAATGGTGAGTAGGATAAAGTGGCAAAAAATGAAAAAAAAAAGAAAAAGAAAAAATAAATTAAACTTATTTATTGAACGTGACACAAGGTATTACAAACTTGCGGACATCTTCGAGCAACACCGAGCGATAGTTATGAGTAAAATTGGGGAGTTTCAAAATATCCTGAAGAAAAAGATAGAACAATTTGAACGAGAACTTGAAATATATGCGAAACATTGCAACGAATTACAATATTGGGGTAACATCGAGGAAATATATCGATATAAGAAGAAAGCTGATCGCCTGGAGAACAAACTGATCACCGCGATGGATACAATTGATGAATTTAACGAAGAAGAAGAACTATTTGTTTGGGAACTGTCCCAATATCCTTTACGAAAAACAGTAAGTTACACATGCAGATATAGCAGAATAACTACACGTATAAGTAATTACCGTATAAGGTATGTTCGTGTACGTGTATATAACAAAAATTGTTGCTATTACCGTTGCGAGGTATGTAATCGTAATTACGCATTTATGCGGAATGTCTATTAACATTAATGTTTGTTAGACAGCGGATAAATTGGCGCCATATAAAAGATTGTACGATACGACATGCGAATTTTTAACAAACTATGATACGTGGATGAATTCGATGATAGGTTCTTACGAACCAGAGGCGATCGAAACAGCGACAGCAGTTGCTTATCGAATAATCTACAGGTTAGAAAGATCTATACAAGAACCAATAGCGAAAAGGCTCGTTGAAACCATACGAACAAAAATAGAAGAATTCAAAGAACACATGCCTGTAATTGCTACTCTTGGAAATCCTTCCCTAAAGAGTCGACACTGGGAACAAATATCGGAAATTGTTGGTTTTCCTATAAAAGTTGACGAGTCGATGACGCTTGCTAAAGTAACACATCTTCTTTTCCTTCTTAACGAATCTATTCGAATCCGTTCGAATCTGTTCGATTCGATTATTCGACGACATGTTTCATTGGAGTATATATATATATATATATATATATATATATATATATATACATGTATGTACGTAGAACGTAAAACTGTATACTTTGCAGATCCTCGATTACGGTTTAGCTGATTACGTTACAAAATTCGAAGCAATATCGGAAGCAGCAACGAAGGAAGGGAACTTGGAAAGAGCACTCGTTCGAATGCATCTTGATTGGACAGAAATCACATTCGTGGTTAATCCTTATCGCGATACAGGCACCTACGTAATCGCGAGCATTGATGATATACAATTACTTTTGGACGATCACTTGATTAAGACTCAAACTATGAAAAATTCTCTTTACATCAAACCATTTGAGAAGGAAACTTTGTTAGTAACTTTCAACTATGTTTATTTTGCCGATTACACTTTGCACCGCCGCGTTGCGTCGCGATTCGGGGGAATCGCACCAGAATAAGATTATTTTTCATTGTATTATATATATATATATATATATATATATATATATATATATATACACAGAGATTGGGAATCGAAGCTACTCTTGTTACAAAGTATCATCGATTATTGGTTGCAAGTCCAAGCAATATGGATGTATCTTGAGCCGATATTTTCGTCACCTGATATTCAGCAGCAAATGCCAGAGGAAGGACGACGTTTCAGTGCTGTGGATAAGGTAATGTTTTCATTCTTAAGTTTGCTTGTTTGATAATTTAATTTGCGTGCAAAAAGGCAAGGAAAATAGTAAAACGGTGGTAATTAATTACATACAGATTTGGAGAGAAATTATGTTATCTGTAGCAGCGGATCCTCGAGTTATGTCGGTTGTTGAAATCGACAAAATGCTTGAACGATTGAAAAAATGTATAAATTTACTAGATCTAATACAAAAAGGACTTACTGCCTATTTGGAAAAGAAAAGATTATATTTTCCGCGATTTTTCTTTTTGTCTAACGACGAACTTTTGGAAATATTGTCAGAAACGAAAGATCCTACCAGGTATAATTTTAGAATTTTAGTTCATATCGTAATCGATTCTAATGTAATTCATGTATGTATATATTCTAATGTAATTATACGTGAACATTTGTTGATTTTTGTTTTGTCTCAATGTATTATATCAGAGTACAGCCACATCTGAAAAAATGCTTCGAAGGAATTGCACAAGTAAACTTCACGGTCGATTTGGAAATAACAGTTATAAAATCCTCCGAAGGAGAGGAGATTATTCTCCAAGACATTATCGACACAACGGCAGCTCGTGGTCAGGTTGAAAAGTGGTTACTCGAACTGGAATCCTCTATGAAGAAGAGCGTTAAAGCACAGGTGAACAGAAATCGGTGAAACGACAATGTCTGCGTTCCCATTAAAATTCCGTTAAAAAAAAAAAAGAAAAAGAAAAAGTAGAAGAAACTAGAGAAATACAAAAATATGAAATATTATTTACACTTTGAAAGATAAACAAGATTTCCAGAATTTAGTTCCAACATCTTTAATAGGTGGTGCTGGCAAAGGATGCGTATTTAAAGCAGATCAGATCAAAATGGGCATTAGAATGGCCTGGTCAGACTATTCTCTGTATAAGTAAGCTTTATTGGACAGCCGATGTGACGGCAGTGTTGTCTAAGATGGATCTGATGGATTTGAAGAACTATGTCGACAATTGTACGAACGAATTGAATGAAATAGTTAAACTAGTACGTGGTACATTGTCAATGCAAAATCGTATAACATTAGGTATGAAAGGATACGTTGGGGCATAAAATACATACGACTAATGGAAATTGAAATTGAAAATTTCGTCGTCTTTATGCGATATATATGTACATATACATATATGGCTAATTCAATTAATATATAACTGATTTCAGAAGCTTTGGTTACGATGGATGTCCATAGCCGAGATGTTGTAGCAGGATTGTACAAAGAACGAGTCGTCGCTGCTACCGATTTCAAGTGGTTGGCTCAATTGAGATACTATTGGATGGTAGGTACACGAAAAAAAGTAAAAAATAGTATCGTTACGTGTACATTATGTACGTACATAATACATCGTTGTGTGTGTACACACATATACATATATCCATTAGTATAATTTTATAATTTATTCATGTACTTCTAGGACGAAGATTTATGGTCAACGATGATAAATACGTCGTTAAAGTATGCGTACGAGTACTTGGGTAACACATCTAGATTGGTCATAACACCGTTGACCGATAGATGTTATCGAACGCTGTTTAGCGCGCTAAGCTTACATCTTGGCGGCGCGCCCGAAGGTCCGGCGGGAACTGGAAAAACCGAAACTACTAAGGATTTAGCTAAGGCTGTAGCTAAGCAATGCGTTGTATTCAATTGCTCGGAAGGTCTCGATTACATCGCTCTGGGTAAATTTTTTAAGGTAAATTGTTGATTACTAGTTCTATTAATTCTATCTGTTTTAGTCGAGTTTATCATATGCGTATCATATGTACAATCATCATATAATTATATATAATATGATACGTTATGAGCCATTACAGTCAGTAATGCAATGACAAATACGAAAATCTGTAGGGATTAGCAAGTACTGGAGCGTGGTCTTGTTTCGATGAATTTAATCGGATAGATCTCGAAGTATTATCAGTAGTGGCTCAACAAATTCTAACGATTCAACGAGCTATTAACGCTGGATTGACCAAGCTAGATTTCGAAAATACCGAAATCAAATTGGATCCTACTTGTGCTGTTTTCATTACAATGAATCCTGGCTATGCTGGAAGAACTGAACTTCCCGATAATTTAAAAGCCCTCTTTCGTCCAGTAGCAATGATGGTTAGTACGGAATAATTATTATAAAGGGAAAAACCAAACTACCATAAAATGTGGAAAATAATTTTTATTCATTTTTTAGGTGCCAGATTACGCTCTGATAGCTGAAAATACATTGTACTCGTATGGATTTTATGAGGCACGACCGCTTTCAATAAAGATCGTAACAGCTTACAGGCTATGCTCGGAACAACTGTCGAGTCAAAATCATTACGATTATGGGATGAGGGCAGTAAAATCTGTTCTGATAGCTGCTGGCAATTTAAAAATAAAATATCCAGAAGAAAATGAGAATGTTTTAATATTGCGTAGCATCAAAGACGTGAATTTGCCTAAATTTCTTGGCGAAGATTTGCCATTATTCAACGTATGCCTTTATTAAGCTCCCCCCCCCCCTCTCTCTCTCTCTCTCTCTCTCTCTGTCTCTTCATTTTTTCAATTTCATATTGTTGATCTGTTCAATTTAGGGTATCATGTCGGATCTCTTTCCTGGTATTGAACTTCCAGAGCCAGACTATACCGATTTGAATACATGTATTTATGATGCTTGCTCGGCCTCGAATTTACAATGTAACGCCTGGTTTTTGGAAAAAATACAACAAATATACGAGATGATGATCATTCGGCATGGATTTATGATTGTTGGCTTTCCATTTGCTGGAAAGACAGCAGCGTATAATGTTCTAGCTAACGCGTTAAAACTTTGCGAAGAACGAGTAAGTTATTTGTTCGTTTGCAAGTTTGAATAGTATGGTTTTACTCGTCTCTTTTCAAGAAAAAAAAAAAGAATATATATATATATATATATATATATATATATATATATATATATATATGTATGCATATTTCAGAACCTGATAAACGAACATAAAGTAGAAATGTTTGTAATGAATCCTAAAGCTGTTACATTGGGTCAGTTATATGGGCAATTCGATCCGATATCTCGCGAATGGTCCGATGGTGTTTTGGCCATCAGTTATCGTGCTTTTGCAACATCGACCAACGAAAATCGCAAGTGGTTGATCTTCGATGGACCGATAGACGCGGTATGGATCGAAAGTATGAACACTGTACTGGACGATAACAAGAAACTTTGTTTAATGAGTGGAGAAATTATTCAACTAGCACCGTATACAAATTTGATATTCGAAACGATGGATTTAGAACATGCTTCACCTGCTACAGTTTCTCGCTGTGGTATGTTTTCCTCCATATTATTCCATTTGTTTTTTTCCAGCTGGTATTCTTCTTTCACGTAATTCATCAATCGTATTTTGTCATTTCTCTGGGACGTAGGAATGATTTATATGGAACCAGACGCACTTGGTTGGAATCTTGTGCTTAAATCTTGGATAGCTGATATCCCGCCTGTGATAAATACATGGTTAAAAAACTTTCTGTATGAGTCGTTATTTCAAAGATTTTGTGACCCTATAATTCACTGGTCACACTACGAAGATGTTCAGGTTTTCATTTTTAATGCCTTTCGTGTATTGCAGTTTACGTAAATACGTATATCGTTTATTCTAGTTCGAACGTTTTATCTTCAACGTTTCAATATTACAGAAAATTTGTCCAATGCCGGATACAAACCTTGTGCGTTCATTGACGTATCTAATGGATTGTTTTCTCGATGAATATCGCGATGTGAAAGTTGCCCAGGATATCGACGAATTGGATCTACGAGCACAACTCGAGGTTAGATTGGACCGTGTATACATATATGTATGTACATGTGTACATACATATGTATATACATATTTATATGTGTTTCAAATAATAACAGCAATAATAATAATAATAATAATAATGATGATGATGATGATGATGATGATGATAATAATAATAATAATAATAATAATAGTAATAATAATAATAATAATAATAACGATGATGATGATGATGATGATAACAATGACGATAGCAGAGGTAGTAGTAGGTTTAAATTTTTGACTATTTTGTTTGGGACTATTTTGTCCTCATCAATCAAAGTTGAAAATTTTTAGGGTTCATTTTTCTTTTCGTGTATCTGGGGACTAGGAGGTACACTGAATGTAAAGTCGAGAGAACGATTCAGCGTTCTCTTTCGTGGCTTCCTCGAAAGAAATTTTCCTTTAGATTTAGTAGAAATATTCGGGTTGCCGAAACCAATAGAACCACCTTTAAAACCATATATATTTGTTATGCCACGAGATGGTCTTGTCTTTGATTACAGATTTATTAAAGAGGTAAGTTGAAAATGATTGAAATTAAGTAAGCTGTAATAAATGTGTAATTTTTTAAATTTATCGGTGGTACTTGCGATCAGGGCAAAGGAAAATGGAAACTATGGTCCGATGAATTGCTTGACACTCCACCGATTCCTCGTGACATTCCTGTGAATCAGATAATAGTACCTACCATCGAGACGATACGGTACACGGCCCTATTTCGTTTGTTAGTAGCTAACGGGAAACCAGTGCTATTCGTAGGCCCTACTGGAACTGGAAAGTCGGTCTATACCATTGATTTTTTATTAAAGAAAAATAATCCTGCAGTGAATAAACCATTAATCATAAATTTTTCCGCACAAACTACGGCGAATCAAACCCAAGATACGATTATGGAAAAACTGGATAGACGACGCAAAGGTGTTTACGGAGCGCCTATAGGTAAACGGTGGATCATTTTTGTCGATGATCTTTCGATGCCAATGAAAGAAATTTACGGGGCACAACCTCCGATCGAATTGTTACGTCAATGGCTAGATCACGGAGAATGGTAAAAAAAGAAAAGATAAGAAATGATTTTGTTTCTCTCTCTCTCTCTCTCTCTCTCTCTCTCTCTCTCTCTTTTCTTTACGTACACTAGACTAGACAAGGACATTCATTTTTCCGTACATCGCATCGGTGTTGAAAACTTGTTACAGGTTCGACAGAAAAGAGAGAGGTATGATAAAATTGATCGATGTTCATCTAATGTGTGCTATGGCTCCGCCGTATCGTGGTGGAAGAGACGTTACACCTCGATTTAAAAGACACTTTGTCGTTTTAACGATATCGGAATTCGAAGACGAAGTAATGACTATGATATTTAGTAAAATCGTTCTCTGGCATCTTGATACAAGGTTTGTACAAATTTTCCATATGTGTGTGTGTGTGTGTGTGTGTGTGAATATACGTATGTATGTATATACGTATACATATATTTTACGCACATAACATATATACATGTATGTGTGTTCACTGTGTAGGCAATATATTCTGCAATATATTCTACTAATTTGCAGCAGACATGTTTCTCCTCCTTCTTCTTCTTCTTCTTTTCATTCTTTCCGTTTCCCTGTTTCTCTTTCTTTCTTTCTTTCTTTCTTTATACTTTGTCGTACTTTCCTTCTTTGAAAAGTAAAATTAATGTTTTTTTCTAGAGGATTCAGTAAAGAGTTTGATCCATGCATCGATGAAATCGTTCTTGGCACGTTGGATATATATAAGGAGAGTCTCTCGAATCTTTTACCAACACCGGCCAAATGTCATTATATCTTTAATCTTCGCGACTTCTCCAAAGTGATACAGGTATCACTTTTCTATCTTCTAAATCGTCAAGCATTTGTTTGATTAATGTCAGTTTGTTTAAATCATCACAATAGATATAAATTTACTTTTGATCCGACAGGGTGTCCTGTTATCCGTCCCAGAAACTATGCCAAGCTTGGTCAACATGAGAAGACTCTGGGTTCATGAGGTACTACGAGTTTTTGGAGATCGTTTGGTAGACCAGGAAGATATCTCTTGGCTAGTGAAGCAAATACGCCTTACTTTGAACAGTCGAATGAACGTGTTAATGGAAGAATTGTTTGAGGACCTTTTACCCTCGCAAAAGGGAAAAATCTTGGATGATGAAGTAAGAGCAAAGAAATCTAATTTTCCAGCATCGACAACATAATAGGTAACGATACTCTATCTGTTTCTATTTTTCCTATTGAACTCAAGTCACAAGCAATAATCACCGAGCAAGAACTTCGGAATTTAGTGTATTGCGACTTCGGGGATACAAAAGTAGATACGCGACTGTATCAAGAGGTTTCAAATCTCGAGCAATTACGAGAAATAGTAGAAACTTATTTGGCTGAATACAATGCAATGTCTAGAAAGCCGATGAACTTGGTGTTATTCCGGTAAATGATTTCCAAATATATAGGATATACTGGACCGAATGTAAGAGATTTGAAATGAACAACGTATGAAACACGTTAGGTTTGCTATCGAACATTTGGCACGAATTTCCCGTATTATCAAACAACCACGAAGTCACGCGCTTCTCGTCGGAATCGGGGGTACAGGAAGGCAATCGTTGACCAGGCTAGCCTCGCATATATGTGATTACGATGTTTTTCAAATTGAAGTTACTCAGCAATATGGAACTCATGCATGGCACGAAGATATAAAAGGAATTCTGAAACGTGCGACTGCCACCGATCTTCATTCTACTTTCCTCTTTTCCGACACTCAAATTAAACACGAGAACTTCCTCGAAGACATTAGCAATCTGCTTAATTCTGGAGAGGTAAAACGATATCGTTCCTAAACATAAACGCACTTCTGTTCCCTTCTTCTCCTTCTTTTTCTTTTTCTTTTTCTTTATTTCTTTCAAATAGAATTATATGACAATGAAATGGCTGAAATATCTAGATACCGAATATATTTACTGCCGAAGAACTGGCAGAAATATGTGAACAGATGAGGAAAATAGACAGACAGCGGGATCGAGCGGTGCAAACGGATGGAAGCGCAGTAGCTTTGTTTAATCTCTTTGTCCAGATAACTCGTGATCAACTTCACATCGTGGTAATGATGTCTCCCATTGGAAGTAATTTTCGCAATCGGATCAGGAAATTTCCGGCATTGGTGAACTGTTGCGCCATTGATTGGCTCCAGGTATTTGCAAAAGTTTGATACGATCTTTGATTTTGTACATTTTCGACATTTTTCTATAAAGCGCACAACAACAATAACAATGACCATTGATAAAAGGATAATGATAGTGATAGTGATTACAATAAACGACTATCTATAATGTGCATAGTAACGATTATTTACTGTAATACTTGAAAAAGTAATACTACACCGTTTCGTTTTATTCGTGATATTTTATTCAAGCCGTGGCCAGAGGATGCTCTGTTGGCGGTTGCAACTAAATTTCTGTCGACGATCGAATTGACGAATGACGAAAGAACCGCTGGTATTGACATGTGTCAATTCTTTCACGTTTCCACGCAAAATACAAGCGCAGAGTTCTTGATTCGACTGGGTAGACACGTTTACGTCACTCCAATTTCATACCTTGAAATGATAAATACATTTAAAGATCTGTTGACAAGGAAACGAGAGTAAGTAAACGTTGCTGATACGTGTAGTGTAAGTGCGAAAAGATACGCTTGTGTCGGCGTTTGATACTTTGTTAAGATTCGATACCAAATTGACATCAAATGAATTTATTTTTTAACAAACTAGAGAAATAATGATGGCAAAAGTTCGGTATGAACGTGGTTTGGGCCAGTTAGATGAAACGCAAAAACAAGTAGTAACGATGCAAGAGATTCTTAAATCGTTGCAACCGCAACTGATTACCGCCACCCAAGATGTCGAAAGAATGTTGCAGGAAGTTGATCGAGAAAGACAAGAAGTGGCAGAATTTGAGAAAATCGTGAAAATCGATGAAAGTGCAGCTGAGGTGAGATAAATTAAAATATCGTGACATCGTGACGAATTATTCATTCACGTGATACGACTTGACTCTGTCAATTTTCGATTATTCTGATTTAACTACGATAAAACTATATCTAATTAATTGTAATTCCGACTAATTGTACAATTGTATAATTGATTTATAGATTTATGCGAACGAAGCAGCTGCAATTAAAGCAGAATGCGATGCTGATTTAAGTGAAGCGATGCCGATTCTAAAACGTGCTCAAGCCGCATTAGACACTTTAACGACAGCTGACATCGCCATAGTAAGAGCGATGAAGAAACCACCGCAAGGAGTGAGATTGATCGTCGAAAGCGTCTGTGTTCTCAAGGTTGAAAATTCGTTGTTCAGTTTCTATAGTTACTTATATACATATAGTTGGCCGTTAGCCTCGTCAAGTCCATTTGTCCTCTACCGCACCACCAACGAAAACAAAAAACTTGTTCAACCAGACGGATGCGATATTAATAAATTAGTCTAACAAAATGTTTGAAAACTGATCAACGTATATGTATTTGTATTGCGACTCGCTTTAACACTTTAATAACACTCGATGCATTCACTGCTATTGACAACTACATAGATAGACATTGTGTTAATACGATCATTTTAAAGTATGGTTAAAGTTGGTCTACGGCCAACTGCCTTCATCTCTGAAATTATACATTTTCTTTTATCAAAAAAAAAAAAAAAAAAAAAAAGTCTTCGTTTCATCATCAAGCTTCTTTTAAGTAAACATTGCCGTTGCAAATATATGAATTATTGTAGCTATCACTACAATAATTACGCGCAATTAGAATGATTCTTACAATCAGACATTTGGAGCAACGCGACGCGCGACGCAAGTGACTGACTGTGCGTCAGTAGCTGCGAAAATATTTATAACGTGTTGACCAGAAACGACGTCTCTCATTTATTTTTATTGTCTGTGTATATTTTCTTCTACAGCAAATAAAACCAGAGAGAGTTCAACAACCTGATGGTACATACGTCGAGGATTATTGGAGGGCAGCTCTTAGAATGTTGAGCGACGTAAAATTCCTCGATTCGTTACTGAATTTTGACAAAGATAATATTCCTGATGCCGTGATTGAGAAAATTCGAAAGGAATACTTGACTAATCCGGATTTCAATCCTGAGAAGATCAAGAAAGTATCAGCAGCATGCGAGGGATTGTGTCGATGGGTATACGCAATGTCAGAATATGATAAAGTATCGAAAGTAGTCGCTCCGAAAAAGAAAGCTCTGGCAGAAGCTCAGGAGATTTACAACGAAGCTATGGATAATTTAAAAGCAAAACGAGAACAACTTCGACAAGTACAGGTACAACGATTGTTTTTCACCATATTGATTTCACCATATAATAATAACGAATAGTGAATAGTGAATAGTTAATAGTTGATGGTTCGATTCGAGAAGCTTTTTCTTCTGACGAGTCGAATGTAAAATGTGTGTATGTATGTATCGCGAGTTCAAAAACAATTTAGGAAAGATTGAAAACGTTGGAAAATCTTTTGGAACAAAGAAAAATGGCTTTTCAAGCAATGTCCGACAAAGTGGCAGACTGCGAAATTAAGCTAAAACGTGCCGAAGACTTGATCGGAGGATTGGGTGGAGAGTACACGCGTTGGTCCGATACAGCGAAATCTTTAGGAGAAAGGTACATTTTTTTCTATTTTTCATACATGCGTAGGCGTATGATGCATACATATTTTCATAATTCACACGATGTACATACTATATGGTATGGTATGGTATGGTATGGTATGGTATATATATATATATACACACGTACGTACGTACGTATAATCTTTATTTTGTAATAAAAGTTGTGAACGTTTCATATAATAGATATCAGCGATTAATGGGTGATATTGTGATTGCCTCGGGCGTAATCGCGTACCTAGCTCCATTCACAATGCCGTTCCGTCTTCGACAAATTGCTCTGTGGGTAAAACGATGTACCGATTTGCAAATAATTTGTAGTTCAGACTTTCAATTACGTGATATTCTTGGGGACCCAGTATTAATCAGGTCTTGGAATATATTCGGACTTCCGAACGATGCATTTTCGATCGACAACAGTATTATCATCAAGTAAGCAAGCAAATTCGTAATATCTTCGAAAAAGTTCCTCTTCTCTCTTTTATATCTTTTTCGTAATTTTTTTAATCTGCGACGTTTGTTATTATAACGCTGATCCCTAACCGCATTGGTTGCGTCGAACGTATAGAAATGCAAGAAGGTGGCCACTTATAATAGATCCTCAAGGTCAAGCCAACAGATGGATAAAAAACATGGAAAAACGAAATAACGTGAATATTATTCGGCTAACTCAGCCAGATTACGGCCGAGTGTTGGAAAACGCGTTGCAACTTGGATTACCGGTACTTCTCGAACATGTTGACGAAGAATTGGACGCAATGCTCGAACCGATTTTACTTAAAGAAACATTCAAGCAAGCCGGTGTGCTCTGTATAAAATTCGGTGACGCAGTTATCGAGTACAATAGTAATTTTAGGTGCGTGGATTCGTTGGATAGACAAAAGACGAAATTGCACCGCGCCGTTTTAATTATTCTTTCTCTCTGTTTTCCTTCCTCCCTCTCTTTCTCATTTTGTTCTCTCACTAGACTGTACATTACCACAAGATTAAGAAATCCACATTACTTACCAGAGATAGCGGTCAAAGTAACGTTGCTAAATTTTATGATAACACCAACCGGATTGGAAGACCAATTATTGGGCATTGTTGTAGCAAAGGAAAGACCAGATCTGGAGTCAGAAAAGAATGTTTTGATTGTGCAGGGAGCTGCGAACAAAAAGTAAATATACGTATACACTTTTATATATATTTACATTACACACATGCACACTGTAATATGTAATTTTTTTTCACCGTGTTCGTGCGTATAAATTCTGTCTCCTTTTCTTTTTTAAAATTAAAAATTAGGCTGTTGCAAGAAACAGAGGACAAAATCTTGGAAATATTATCGATTGCCGAGGGTAACATTCTGGAGGACGAAGAAGCGATAGATATCTTAACATCGTCTAAAAATTTGAGCGACGAAATTCAAGTGAAACAAACAGTAGCTGAACAAACAGAAAAATCAATCGACGAAGCCAGATTGCAGTACACGTCTATCGCTGTATACTCGACCATATTGTTTTTTACCATTGGTATCAATCTCAATTTGTTTTATTACGCAAACATGAGACTACCATCGGTCTCTCTTTGCTTTTGGTACTTCCACATAATAGATACTGGTTCTTTTTTATTTCTTTTTTTATCTTATAATAGAAGAATATTTTGGTTGGTTCTTTTTTCTTTCTTTTTTTATCGAAACACGACGCAATCATTGTCTAAACCTAAATCGACAATCTAAAACTGAAAGACAGTGACAGTGATTGAAAGTAATGAAATATTGTTTCAGCCATCTTGGTAAATATCGATCCCATGTATCAATATTCATTGTCATGGTTTGTAAACTTGTTTGAACTGACCATTGATCATACGGAACCAGCGGAGACGGTCGAACAACGATTGAAAGATCTTATGAAATATTTCACGTATTCCCTGTACGCGAACATTTGTAGATCTTTATTCGAGAAGGACAAGTTACTATTTTCTCTGTTACTGACGGTCAATTTGCTTAAACAACGAGGGCAACTTTCTCCATCGCATTGGATATTTTTGTTGACGGGTGGAATCGCTATCGATAATCCATACGTAAATCCGACAGCATGGCTACCGATTAAACAGTGGAACGAACTGTGTAATCTTGACGAGGTGCAAGAGTTTTCGGTCAGTATGAAAAAGTGAATTCGACGTTCAAAATCAAAATCGTTACTGCATGTAGATATGTATACGATTTGCTAAAAGAGCTGGCTTTCTATCCGTTTTCCGATTCCACCCCAGGGTATTCGAGAGGCATTTACTAACAATACCGTCGAATGGAAACGATTATTCGACTCGAAGGAACCGCAAACCGAAGCCATCCCTTCGCCGTTTCAACATTTGGATCTATTTAAAAAAATGTTGATACTAAGATGCATTCGTCCCGATAAAATCCTCCCAGCGGTACAAAGTTTCGTCGAGGGTATCATCCATCCACATTTGATACTTCAGATTTTTTAAATAGCTTAAACTTACGATTAATACTTTCGCAGCGGAACTTGGTTCGCAATTTATCGAACCGCCACCGTTCGACTTGGCTTCCACTTATGCCGATTCAAATTGCTGCATTCCACTGATATTTATATTGACACCCGGTACTGATCCAGCGCAATTACTACTCACGTTTGCGGATGAACAAGGCTATAGCGTCAACCGCCTTTTCTCTATTTCTCTTGGTCAAGGTACAGTCGAGTGACCATCTAAAAATATCAAATCTAAATCTCTGTTTCGAGATTTTGTTACGTTTAACGTAAAAAAAGCGTGAGAATACACGGATACCGTTATACGAATAAGTATTATACGGATGACATTATTAAATACTCACATGTTATGTTTGAATTGAATAGGACAAGGACCAATTGCCGAGGAAATAATTCAAACCGCTGTGATAGTTGGTAACTGGGTTGTTCTGCAAAACTGTCACTTGGCTGTCAGTTGGATGAGTACGTTGGAAAAAATTTGCGAAGGTCTGATGCCCGATACGATTCACCCAGAGTTTCGCCTTTGGTTAACAAGCTACCCGTCCGAACACTTTCCTACCTCGGTTCTAGAGAACAGTATAAAAATGACAAATGAACCACCCAAAGGTTTAAGGGCTAATATCATTAGATCGTACGTCAATGATCCGATTAGTGATCCGGATTTCTTCGAATCTTGCTCTCAAACTGAAAACTTCAAGAAGCTTCTTTATTCGTTGTGTTTTTTCCATGCTGTGATCCAGGAAAGACGACAATTTGGTTCGATCGGTTGGAACATTAGATACGAATTTAACGAGACTGATCTTCGAATCAGCGTTTTACAATTACATGCTTTTCTTGATCAGTTTGAAGATGTGAAATTCGATGCTCTCAAGTATTTGACTGGAGAATGCAACTACGGTGGAAGAGTTACAGACAATTGGGATCGCAGAACTTTAAATACTATTCTGTCGAAATTTTATTGCGAGTAAATATATATATATAGCTGTGTATATCTATTATTTTTACATATGTATACCTAGTACACGTAGTGTCCAATTTTTCTTATTCTCATGATTTCAACCACGATTTCAACCTTTCTAGAGAATTACTTGCCAAGAAATATCATTATTTCGATGATACTTCGACGATTTATTATTCCCCAAATGTACGAGAACATGAAGCGTTCGTTGAATACACCAAAACTTTACCCTTAATCACGGAACCGAGTGTTTTTGGGATGAACGAAAATGCGGATATTATCAAAGATCAGCGTGAAACAAACTTTTTATTTTCGTCGCTTCTATTAACTCAGGTAATCTATTTTTCAAGTTTATCCCTTTTACATGATATATCCTATATACGCGACATGCCGCATTTTTACCTCTATTATAAATCTTTTTATATACATGCATATTTATTTATTTTTACACGGCGACTTTGCTTAGGATCGTGTGGTATGTATAATGTGCATTACTCAAATAGATATTTACTTGCTGATTATCTGCTATTTTGCTTTTCATCCAACATTATTTCTATGTATTATTTCTATACCTTTATACAGTGAGTACAAATAAATATCTTGTCTCTCATTGAATCAGAATAATTTCATTTGCACTCACTGTATTTAACAACTTGAAAAAATAATTTTTCCAATTCTCGTGTCTTCGCTGAATCAGGATCTCTGGCAATTGAGACGGGTTAGTAAATACATATAATTATAAACTATAAATATAGAAAAACAAATAGAAACAAATGGAACGAATGATCAAGTTACAATATATTTTTATTTCATTTTCATTTATCCGCAGGAGAGAATCGAGTCTCCAACTGGACAATTCACGAACGATGAGATAGTACTTAGAATGTCAAATGACATTTTAGAAAAATTGCCAGATGACTATGACCTTGTGTCGGCACTTAAAAAATACCCAATGTCTTACGAACAGAGTATGAATACTGTGTTAATACAAGAAATGGGACGATTTAACAAACTTCTCAGCTATATTAAAACCAGTTTGGAAAATCTTATACGAGCTATTAAAGGTCCTTCTACTTTTAGCAAATTTTCTACATTACGTTTCTATTTTCTCATATTTTTATTTACAATTGTATATAGGTGTTGTCGTCATGTCATTTGAATTAGAAGATATCTATGATGCTATTTTAATGAACAAGATACCTGCTTTATGGCAACAGTATTCGTATCCATCGCTAAAGCCGCTTGGAAGTTACGTACACGATTTATTAAATCGTTTAAATTTCTTTAAAGTAAGATGTCGTTCCATATTTTTAAATTAACGTTTACATCTAGATTTAATTTATAAATCATTTCGATTTATAATATCATTTCGATAAATTATATGTTGTGTAAACTGATATGTATTGTAGGTATATGCAACATCTTAATAAATTTTTAAATTTTTCATAGTGTGACATACAAAAATTGTCATAGACAATTTGTATGTGATAGACAAAAGATTACTAACATATTATAAGAACGAATAACTTTTTGATTAAACGACTGACTCAAATGACGGACCTTAAGTTGTTCAAAATTCAAATTGTCAGTCTCAATCTCGAAGTTGAAACTGTTCATCGATTTCTTACGGAACGATCTGCTCGTTTCAACCGCGTTGTCTAATATAAACGTAGATACGTTAAATCAAATTTCCAAATTGAATGTAATTACTTTTATTATATAGGAATGGTATGAAAAGGGAGCACCAAACATTTATTGGATCTCGGGGTTCTACTTTACTCAAGCATTCCTCACAGGGACCAGGCAAAATTATGCGAGAAAATATCAAATACCTATAGACCTTTTAATTTTTGACTTCTTTGTATTAGATTCCGATACAATATCCGTACAACATCCTCCCGAGGATGGAGTTTATATACACGGATTATTTTTAGATGGAGCTAGATTTAATACGGAACAAATGATTTTAGACGAAAGTTTGCCAAAAGTACTTTATGAGCCTATGCTTCCTGCAAGTATTACGTATACATATATCTATTAAGTCCATATATATATATGTATTTCCTAATATCTTTTCCTAATATCTTTGTATTTTTCTTCTTATTATCTAATTCATTGTTGTCGTCGTTGTTTTAGATGTGGTTATTACCCATGAAAAAAGAAGATATAAAAGAAAGAGTAACATACGAATGTCCTGTATATAAAACTAGCGAAAGACGAGGAGTTTTATCAACCACTGGACATTCGACAAATTTTGTTATCGCTATAACCTTGCCTACATTGAAATCACAAGAACATTGGGTCATGAGAGGAGTCGCACTCCTTTGTCAACTCTCTGAATAAAAACTATTTCTTCATTTCTTTCTCTTAAATTCATCTTTAAAACACATCAATCAATTAAATTTCTAATTTAAAAAAAAATATATATATATATATATATATTATCTGAATTCAGAAACATAATAATATAACATTGATTCAATTATATGCAACATCTAAATTGTGTATTATAAATATTCAAACAAATACCCAATAAAACTTCAAAAATGTAGACTTGATCAACCAAGTTACAGTTACATATGCATTTGTGCAATATGATGTACGATATTTCCAATACCTGTAAAACCTAAGGATAAGCAAATAAATATTCAAATAATCGGTGGTATTTGCAATATTACATATAGGAAATACCTTTCTGTTAATTTCAAGATACTCAAATAAAGCCCATTGAAATTTAAATAAATTTTTTATTACTTATATACGTATGTAACTGTGAAGAATTGAACATTTTAAATTCTCATACTTACAATTAGAATTTTATAGATGGTAGCACAAGTAATAACGTCGTGTCGTGTCATGTGTCGTGTCGTGTCGAGAATCCATTTAAAGATGGCTGCTAATCGAGGCAGGTGCTGCCGTGTAATGTCACTTTCCGATAGTGTTTCGATGTTGTAGCGTAGAAAGAAATATTGAAAATTGTTAGCTACAGTTAACAAACTCAATATAGACAACTGAGAAATCATTTTAATAAAGAATGATCTAATATTTGATAGAGAAGATGAATTGTCATCAAATATTAAGTGGTGCTTGCAATGCAGGTGATCGGTGCTACGCTGTAGGCTCTGTCGAAGGGATTTCTTTTACTGTAAGTCAGTGTACCTTGTTATCAATTTTATCTACATATTAACAATTACAAACAATATTTAAATCGTTCAGAATATTTCGTACTCGTAAGAAGATCATCTGTAAACTTCGAACTTGATCTCGCATATATTTGACATATATATTGTTAAATTAGTTGTTATTAACTTATTATATAGTTTTTAGTTTTCATTGGTTAAGAATACATGGTTATTGATTTTTATTTTAAAAATCAAATGTTTGAATATTTGTTTTATGCGTATTTACAAAGATAATTTTGTATCATTTGATATAGATAGTCATTACTATTCGTTGCTATTGAATATTTTAAGACTCTCCTTAACAACATAGTATTATAAAATATATTCATGTATTGCAGGCATATGCAGCAGGTTGTAACATAGTAATTCTCGCCAGTAATTTTGAACGAGTTCAAATAATACCAGGAGCTGTACATAACTACATAAGAATTAGTTGCTTGGACTGCAGTACAGACACAGGAAAAATAGCTGCAGCCTATGAAAATCAAGTTTGCATTTTTGAACCTACTCCACTTATTCACAGTACATGTTCTCATGTATGTATTTTTTATTTTTCAATACTTATTCCTGATAGCCACATTTACATATTTCAAAGTCTTATAGAATAAATCTTTTTTATAATGTGCAGCAATTAGAATATCGATGGGTTCAGACTGGTAGTCTAACAACTGAATCAAATATTAGTTCCCTATCATGGAATTTAGAAGGAACAAGATTATTAACTGGCGGGGAACTTTTACAATTATGGCATCAAAATATAACCCCGTTTCAGGAAGAACATAGTAAGTCTTTTTCGTTGCTTTTGTTTAATTTATGTGTAACAATAATTTGTGTCCTTTCTATTTGAGTACACGCAATATTACTCTTGTGTTTTGTCACGATAATGAAATTGTATACAGTGATGAAGATAAATAGGTTACGAACTCAGGAAGGTGTTGTAACTGGATATGAAGAAAATACTTCAAATGTTCTTCAAGACTGTGAGTTTTGCCATTTTAAAGAAGTACATGTGAAATGTGTTTGAAATTAACTTTAATGAGCTTATTTCGCAGAAATTATTATGTGATGAATAATATTCAGCCCTGAATATTCTAAAAGAATATTAGAACCTGTAATTTGTTTTGCATATAGTAATTAAAAGAAATTGGTTTTTTGCAATTTTAAACATAATGTGTTTCCAACGTTATAATGCGATGCTTCTATACTTTAATGCCTTGATATATCGTTGTTGCAGGAAAAACAGTTGCAACAGTATTTAAAGTAAAAAGGAATCCTCTGTTATATATATGTATATGGATTTCATGGATTTTTTTTTTAGCTGGTACAGTCACCTTTTCAATTGGAGGAGATGCTGAAAGTCCTGCGCCTGGTGATTCAAGTAGTGGAAATGAACCAGGAGCATGGAACTGTGTTTGGAAATGTCGTACAGCTACACCAGTGCATCTCATGAGTTTCAGTCCAGATGGCACATTATTCGCGACAACCGGATTTAATGATAGATTGGTGAAGATATGGTTTGAAAATAAACAATGTAAGTTTCTTATGCTTATAACAAAACATTTCAATTCTGTAAATGACCACTTCAGAACAAACAGCTCTAATAAATTTTTATTTGAAATTACTCAGTGTTTTCAACACGAAATATGGATCACGTAAATGTTACCCAATCTATGGGTAGTGACAGTTATAGTTTTGTTTATGTTGCTCATCCTCGTGCAGTAACCCATTTATCTTGGCGCAAGACTAGTAAATATATGCCAAAGTATGTAAAAAACCACCATATAATGAAAATACTATGCAATAAATTATTTTTCACATTCAAATTAAATAAAATTTTTCTTGTCTAGAGGATCTGTTTCCAACATGCTAGTTACATCTTGTAGAGACAACATCTGTCGAGTATGGGCAGAAACTATACCTCCTGAAGTTGAAGGTTTAGCAAATATGAGTCAATTTGAAGGGTCTGACAGACATGGCCATCATGGGAAACATCGACATCATAGCATGCATAAACATCGATTCATGCAGCGGCTCAAACACATGAAGTGTGTAAAATGATCTTTCTTCTTTCTATATTTATATTTTGTTTATTTAATATGATGATATGCATGTCTTTTGTAGAACCTGTTTTCATATTCGTCGACATGCAAAACAGCAGCATCAGGCAGGCCATACCACTGCACCAACTTTACCAACTTTGCCTTCAACATATTCGGTTCATGATTTTCACAATAATTATCAGGGAACAGGTCATTATCCAGGAATGCATTTTCACTTGGCAGCCAGTATTAATGCCGAAACTGGTACGATGATAGTCTTATTACAATACACTGCGTACATATCTTCATCACATGTTCGTAACATGTTTTTTGTTTATTATAGATATACCATTAGTACCAAGTTTAATCACAGGAGATCCTGAAAGAGAACCAAATTTTATTCTACATTGGTTAAATAATAAAGAAATGCATTTTACGATGCAAGCAGAAAGTATTTTACAAGAGCTTACTCGTAAAGTCGTAGAAAAAGAAGAAGGATTACATCAACAAGATGTAGATCATACAGATCATGAAACAGATCATGAAGAGGAAGGTTTATCTAGTACGTTTTATGTGTATGAATAAACATATGTATACGTTGATAAATAATTTGAACAATGTATATGTATAATCACAGAGAAGGGAGTAAAATTACAACCAGTACAGAAGTCAGGAGGCACGGTTCGGTCAATGAGTCAAGAAGATCATAGTAGTGACGAACATCACACAGCACACACAATTTCATCGCATCATAGCTTACCACATAGCGCACATTCTCACCAAAGTCTTAGGTATAATATATCTAAACAATATGAAAAGACATTTTTCTTATCATATGCGACAAAATTTATTTACTTGTAAGAAAGAAATCAGTATTTCAATTTGTTTTTCTTTTTGCAGTAATACCACGTCCATTAATTCTATTGCGACAGATGTAACGTCTTCAATAAATCATGCTCCGGATTCATTAGATACCAAAATAGAAACGTTGTTACGTGATTGGCATCACAACCCAGATTTACTTTTTTCAATTCATCCAATAGATGGAAGTTTTTTAATTTGGCATATTGAATGGTTGGACGAATATCATCCAGGATCATTTCGACAAGCACAAATATCATTTTCCACCAGAATACCTAATGCATTTCCTTTGGGCGATGCTTCTACAATGAGTCACAGTGTGTCAATGTATTCCCACAATACAGGTGGTCCATTGTTAAATATACGAGAAGTGGCAAAATCATCCACAAAACCATCGAATGAAGGTAAATTCTCTCTCTCTCTCTCTCACACACACACACACACACACACACACACACACACACACACACACATTTTTATATTGGGTATAAATTTTAATAAAAGAATTAACAAGTAATTGAAAACGACAAAATAAATTCTTATCATTGCAGCTACTGATATTGCAACACCATTACCCAGTTTGATCGAACAGGATGAAGAGCAGTCGACGTTAACATCAAAAACAGGCCAGGAATTGTTAAAAAATATTGAAAATTCGACAGATCAAAATGCCTCGAAAGAAAAAGACGGTCACTTGGAGAGTGGGAAATCAAATCAAGAAACGGTCGATTTGTTAGCCCATCCAAGTCCGATTGTTTCTATGGTGTCGAAACATTCGAACGGCACATTAAATTTATGGCAGTTAACATTTGCTGACAAAACAAAATTCTCACAAGTATGAATCAATAATCATTGCAAGTTTCTATTGTTTTATTATTTGAAGAATTGTTTCTCCTTGTTCGTTATTTTACGCTCGTTATTTTTCAATAACAGGTATTAAGTATTGGGCACGCGTCGAGAGCTTCGGGACATCGATTTCGAGTGAACGATATTACTTGTCACCCAGTATTGCCTTTATTGGTGACTACATCGCATCACAATATACCAGAATCCGGATCTCAGTGTCAGAACGCTGATTCAAACGAAAACGTTAGTAATAAATCAGACTCTAATAAAACAACTTCAAAAGATATCTCACCTACTGTAAGTACAAGTGATAATAATAATGACATGATATGTTTTATCATTAAATGAAATGTTACAATTCAAGGTGGATAACCATCGAGTGATGATCTCGTTTATATATTTATATTTTAGGGATTTTGCAGCGAATTAATACTTTGGCGTGTGGACACAGTCGGGCCTTTGTCGAAGAGCGGTGGGGTTTCCGAATTAGCGCGTATTAATTCTCCTGAAATTTCAGCGTTCAGTAACGTAGCTTGGATCCCAACTTTATTACCAAGCACCACCTTGGGTAATTTATCAAATTCTCCAAGCGCATGTTTCGTCGCCAGCGATGGCGAATGTTTAAGGGTATATCAAGCTGTTATCGACGCTAGAACACTGCTAGCAGAAGTATCGATTAGTGAGAGACGAAGTAGAATGATGGTCAGTATTCGATATATATGTCAAGGAAATATAATTCGGAAACAGTTGTTAAATTGATTTGTCGGTTTCTGTGGTTGTATTCAGGATTCTATGGCAAGTCTCTCGACAGATATGTCATCGGACGATAGTATGAGACATTCGATTCATGATAGAATAAAAATTGTATCCCAACAATCTACAGCTAGGCCAGGTTGCGTCATACAGTTGGATGCTATTTCTGATGCTACGCATGTAAGTGTTGAAAAAAGAAAACAGGGTAATAGAAAGTCAAAAAAATTGAAAATTTTCCATAATATCAGTCGTAACTGAAGTTAAACCTAATGGATTAATAAACATAATTTTTGTCATAAATTTAGGACTGGCAAAACACACAATTCTTACATGTATTCCAAGAACAATTAATTACTGGGGATCGAAACGATGACAAACAGACTGGCGTAGATACATCGATAAATGACTTAGGGTTAATGGAATCTACCTTGGATGCTATGGTGGATTTGCAACAATCTGCGATTTTTGAAGAACCATTCTATATAGTTGTCTTGGAAAGAACGCAACAAGGTACAACGGTACATATGTGGCGTTTGGTGATAGCTTCTCAACCTGAAACTACCGGTATTTGATATTTCTATCGATATCACGTTATTACATCAAAGATTTCAGTTTTTTCCTCGTGGTCTCGTTTTGTTTCTTCTATTTATTTATTTATTTTATATATTCTGTGTTCATTGACAGCACTGTCAGAATCGATGATGTATGTTCCGGATTCTCATCTAGTACAAGATGAAGATGAAGACGGAACGCCTGGACGTTATAATCATCCAGAAGGCAAAAGATCTCGTAGAGCGAGTCAGTCTCGTCGTGATAGTCAAGGTGAACTAGATATGTTTTTTCAAAGACGACCTCAGAGCAGCCATGTTCTTATTACAACGACAAAAGTGTGCACACAAGAGTTGCCATTACCAGACGGAGTCGAGGTTCGTGTAACATTAATCTACCGCATCGTTTGTTTCCTTTTTCTTCTCTTTTGTGAAAAGATTATGATTTTAATTTGTACAAGTGTATGTAAAGTCGAGTATGTTAAACAAAATATAAAGGGAATAGTATCATTGGTATAATCATGTACGTAGGTAATACATGCAGCACCAGCCGCTGGACATTTGAGCAGCTCTTCCATATATCCTGCTTGCTTCGCGCCATATATTGTTGTAACTGCATGTAGCGATAGTACGATACGTTTTTGGAAATGCAAAGTAACGAAAAATCAATCGAAAAGCAAGTTGGACTATGAATGGTGCGAATGGGAGATGATACGAAAAGATCAGGAATCAACTATAGACATTACAGGTAAATACGTATCTTAATTGCATTGAAATATGAAATTGGAAAAAATAGGAGAATGTATTGTCGAAGAATATTAGATAACTTGTTCATATTTTAGGGCAACCATTAAACATAAGTGCTGCATATAGTGGACGTATTGCATGTGCATACAAATATGGAAAGTCATTTACACGTCCTACCAAAAACGATCCTGACTCTAGATATGTAAATCTATGTGTTGCTATATATGAATGCGAAAGCACTGGTGGAAGTGAATGGATTCTAGAAGATACGATACACCTGAAGAATATACATTTACCAAGAATTCCGGTGGACCAACACTTAGATCTGAGTTATCTCTACGATAGTAAATTTTTGCAAAAGAAGAAAAGACTTACTCAAGTGTTGCAAACGCTTAGCCACGAAGATGTGAGATCACCGAGAAATGGAGAAAACGGGGAAACTACAAAGCCGAACGCAGGTATTAAGATTATTACTTCAATTAAACAAATTTTGATACCAATTTTGATTAAATGATTAGAAATTGAAAAATATCGATTGTAATAGGTTTGTTGGCTGTTCCGTCGTTTAGCACGCTTCAGTCGTTGCGAAAATCGATCATAGAAAATGGAAACACTTGTCCACTTACTCAGAAACATCTAGTTCAGTTAGATTGGGTATCAAAAGAAGACGGTTCTCATATTTTGACCGTTGCTGTTGGGTCGAAAATTATGCTTTTCACGCCGGTGTGTTCGGATCTTGCCCAAGCAAATATGAAAGCGATGAAAGAATCACAGAGTAATAACCGGCCAATATTGCGCAAAGCTTCGTCATTGGCGCAGCCTCAGTTCGTTGATGAAATTCGTTGGATGAAATTACGAAAAATCGAGTTGACCACGGCGGATGGTCTACCGCCGTTACCGATGCAGATATCTTGGGTGAGAGACGGTATCTTGGTAGTTGGCATGGATTCGGAAATGCACGTTTACTCACAGTGGAAACCAAACCCGAAGAAGGATTGTTTCCATTCAAATTTACAACATCAAGAGTCGGACGAGTTTCAAGCTAGTCGAAATTTACGAGACGAAGATCTGCGAACGTTGGCGCATGAAACGTCGCAGAGGCGATTGGCAAATGTATCTTCGATGCCCCATCTTTCCCGGGTGAGCAGCATCAATTTAACGATGCTCGACGCTAAGAAAAAACGAGGAATGCAAAACGAGAACTTAAATTTTGACTATATGCCGGACTATGGTTTGTTCGAAGCTTCGAGAATCGCTTGTCCCGTTTTGCCTCAATATCATCCGAAGCAATTAATGGAATTGTTAAATTCTGGTAAAATTCGATGGGTCAAGGCTATATTGGCACATCTTGTCCGATGTATAGGAAGTTCCTGTTCGTTGAGAGCAGACGACGAGAGTTTGGTAAAACAACGTGGAGGTGGGTGGTCCCGTTCTAGAACGATGTCGGTTAGTTACGTAGGTACAACGTCGCCTCTGGAACCAAGAGGTTCGACCACGCAAATACCGGAGGAACTTACGTTAGATTATGCGGAGATAACATCGATATCTCCGTTGCCGCTTTGGACTCTATTGATAGCGGACAAGGAAACTAACGTACCGCATCAGCACAAAACCGAAGACAAACAGGATTACAACGAATTGTTTAACAGCAATATGGACGAAGGTGAATCGCTGGATGATATGTTGGAAGAAGGTTACGACTGTTCCCGACAGAAAGATAGACGGTCCTCAGTACCGGAAAGACAAGGAATATCTCATTTTGGACCAAGACAAGGCAGATTATTGTCTCGATTACTAACGCACACTCACTTGCCTGGCTTATCCAGCCTCGACCAAATGCATTTGCTCGCTTTGGCCGACACCGTTTCTACTTGCAATGTAGATTTTGCAGAAAGATTTGCAATAGATGCCGCGAAGAATGCCATTGCGAAAGAAAATTTGACCGGTATTCCCGACGGAGAAGCGGTCTCGACCGATTCGTTGGACGATTGTGGCCTTCGATTCTTATTAGCCATGAAACATTACAATTACTTGATTCGTTGTCTGCCGCTGGCGCAGAGAGCGCAGTTTCAAAAACAAGGTATATCGTCGAACAATCTTGTCTGGGCGTTTCACTCCGAATCTGAGGAGGAATTGTTAGGATTGATACCCTCGTATGCGAAAGGGCAACCAAAATGGAGCGTCTTAAAGGAACTTGGTATTGGTTGGTGGATCAGAAACAACACCATCCTGAAAAAATGCGTCGAAAAGATTGCGAAAGCTGCTTATCAACAGAAACAAGATCCTCTTGATGCCGCGCTTTATTACTTAGCTATGAAAAAGAAGAATCTCGTTTGGGGATTGTTTAGAAACAAGCGAGACGAAAGAATGACAACCTTCTTCGCGAACAACTTTACGGAAGATCGTTGGAGAAAAGCAGCCTTGAAAAATGCGTTTGCTCTACTTGGCAAACAAAGATTCGAGCATGCTGCGGCATTCTTTTTGTTGGCAAATGCACTAAAAGATGCTATCGACGTATGTTTGAATAAGTTGAACGATATACAATTAGCAATGGTTATCGCCAGACTTTATGACGACGATACTACTTCTTTGAATCTGAGAAGATTGCTGTATGAAGAAATTTTAGGCTGTGATAAGGACGGACAAAATCAGGATATGAACAAAGCTCATCCGGATCCATTCTTACGTAGTATGGCTCTTTGGATTCTTAAGGATTATGCAGGATCGCTCAACACTTTGCTGCTTACAAATGTTGGAACTTTGCATCCTCAATATAACGATGAGTCTGATAAACCGGAGGGTACAACAGGTAAAGAAAATTTCGTTCAATTGTTTTTCTCATTGAATTTGACAAAGGAATGATCCCATCAGTCACCTAGGATAATGTGGCATATCTGTCAAACAGAACAATTCAAATCTACTATGTGTTATTATATAATTAATATAATTGGATCTTTACTTCTTTCAAACTTCTTGAAAGAAACGTCACTGTTTTTTCTTTTTCCTTCGTTTCAGCAAATCCAAATGTTTTCAATTTTTACGTTTACCTTCGAACGCATCCATTGCTGATCAGACAATATATCGCATCTACTGCCCAAGATAAGAAGAAAGGTCATTCTGTAGTCATATCTGGATTTAGTTATGGTACAGAAACGAAATCACAACCTGACAAACAGTTAACTTTGGAAGATAGCATTACACCTTTGGAGAGACAATTGTATTTCACGACTGCACACGCCCATTTCAAAGCAGGCTGCCCTGCTCTTGCTCTCGAGGTTCTTTCTAAATTGCCTAACAAAGTGATGGAGACAAATTGCGAGGATTCGCCCAGTACGTACAATTGGCACATGTACAATATTGCTGTTCTTTTGAAATTCTCTTGCTATTATATACGTTTATTATCAACGGTGCCATGGACTCTTTTTTAGGCCTGTTGAATAGTCCAAGTAAATCAAGGACACAAGATTTGCAAATAGACACCGGAATTATTAGTTGGGATGACAATTCGAAGAAAACTGACAATGCCGAAGGTAGAATTTCATAATTATCTATAATTGATACATTTTTATTAGATAAATATAAAAAAAACGTATATTATTCTTTATTGTATTAGCTATTATAGATTGGTCTCAACCTATGACACATCAAACTGAGGAAGAATTAGTGTTGAATTGGGAAGACGATGATGAACATGAGGATACCGACAGCCCACCTTTAAGCATGAAATTAGACAAAAAGGAAGTCACCGATGATTTGAAAGAAACACAACTGGAGAAAAACGGTAAGTTAATGTAATCCATCTACTGATTTCTTAATCTATATAATTCTGACAGAATTTTCATGTGTTGAATGTAAAATATTCTGAGAGTTCGTCGGAATTGCAGAAAAAAACCAAAGATCTAAAAATATTGTGCCCTTATACGAGAGAACAAGTTTCACATCCAAAATCGTGAAATACAGATTCTAATAACTCGAGATAACTTTAAATAAAGAACCTCTTCTATTTGAAGAATATTTGTGAACGAAATTAATTAATTAACAATATGATTAACAATTTAATAATTTATGATGTATTAATATCAATAATTTATAATATGATTTTTAGAGAAAATTGATAAATCGCCAGGACAATTAGACATTATGGCGCAACAATTGAAGTTTGTGGCATGTTTGAAAATTTTAATGGAAGAATTATCAACATTGGCAACGGGTTTCGAAGTAGACGGAGGTCAACTTCGATACCAGCTGTACGTATGGCTCGAGCGAGAAGTAGATGCTCTTAGACAGCTTTGTAATTATAGTGTTAGCTCGGATGGAGATGCAAACAACGCGTCGGAATGTAAGCGAACAAACTTGTTATTCTATTTCGAATTCGATTTATTTCTGTTTACTTTAAATTGGCAAAGTGATTATATTTTCAGACGAAGGTGGCATGGTAGATGATGTGCAACCATGTAAATCTGGTGAACAACCAACGTTACATGAAATATTGATGGCCGAGAAATTAGATTTCGAAGCTAAGGTTCAACGAGCTGCTAGAAGGAAAAAGTGGTTGAAAGGTAATTTCTTACCAGTATTAATCTGTTTAAATATACATATGGTGTTTATGGTAAATCTATATTTACAGCGAACGAGACGTTATTGCGAACATTACTATCCTACTGTTCTTTGCATGGAGCATCCGGTGGTGGTTTAGCATCCGTGAGAATGGAACTTGTCCTTTTGCTACAAGAATTGCAACAAGAAAAGACTCAGCAGCAGCTACTTAGCCCTCTTCCATTTCCAACCACGCTTCCACTTCTAAGCGCGAGTGTAGCGTGCAACAAAACTGTTGTGGCAGATCCGGTTAGACACTTGCAGGTTTGTATAACATCGAATTACGAGTTAAACTAAAAATGTAAAGTACTTCGAGTGCTCTGACATCAAAATTGTTCTTTTAGTCCCTTGCTCACGATATGTTGCAGACATTGGTGGAATTACGTAATCCACCAATGCCTGCGAGAAACACGCATTATTGCGAAGTATTCATAATGAGAGATTTGGCAGTTGCTTTGAGTGCCTGTATTTATCAATCACTTTGTGATTCAGATACTTTTGTTATGAAACATCAACAGCCAGACAGGTAAGTTCAGTAAATTGTAAAAGCTCATTCAAAAATTTTGAAATTATATTTGATCGTAAATCTGTTTGTCTTTTTCTTTTTTTTTTTTTTCTTTTTTGTTTTTCTTTCTGTTTTCTTCTCTCTCTCTCTCTCTCTCTCTCTCTCTCTCTCTCTCTCTCTCTCTCTCTCTCTCTCTCTCTCTCTCTCTCTTCCTCTCCCTTCTTTTTTTTGTACAGTTTTCCAGCATTTGCAGAAATAGAAACATTCTCTGGTGGACACTTGGTAGCATCGAATCGCCATCATCGAAGGTATTCGACGGACGATGGTGTTTGCATTACTACGTCACCTTCTAAATGGCCCGGTGTGACTAACTTACGTGCATTGTTAGCTCGAGAGAAAGACGAAGACATACCAAAATTGAATATTCTGCTTTGCGAAGCTTTTGTGGCAACATACATGAGTTTGTTCGTTTATGCACTGTGGAGTTGCGATAGTCATATTCTTTATAGGCTCGTAGGTCAACACTTTGACAATAACACCTGGTCCTGTTTGTTTGGCGGTGGAGTGAAAAAATTGCTACGTGTCGCAAGTACAAGTAGCCAGGTATAACTTTATTTTTATTCTCCTCTCCTGTGTATCATAAATTTTATTTAATTTATTATTAGAGTACTACTAAAATATTGATTACATCTTTATTAAATATTAAATATCGAATATTAAATATTAACCGAACAAAGAACAGAGAAAGAAAAATCATCTGAGTCGTGAAAATTGTGATTTTAACTGTACATGATATACTGTATTACAATGTATGTAATTCTAATTTATTCAGGCGAGTGGAGCAGGAAGAATGATAGAAAGAGGTGATAGTGCTTCGAACGAAATACAAAGTACTGCAGGGACCGTGTGGAACACCATGACCTCATTAACCAAACAACGTGTAAAATTGAATATGAAATTATTGGGCCAATTTACCGGCCAACAACCAAATATGAAAGAAGACAAACCTACATATAGAGAACAATTTGTTTCACCTCAAATGAGCATGATATCGTATTTTTTAATGAAGGCGAGTAAATTAACTATGAATAATGAACTTAGCGCGTACCAGTGTCAATTTTATGTGATCTGATTATAAAAGTTGTTTTCTTCATTTAATACAGCCACAAATAGATAGCGAGTATGCGGATGAAATTGATTACGATTCGTCCGATTCTGCAGTATCGGACTTGGACTCCTCCGAGGATGAGGAAGACGTATTTGACACTAATTCAAAACCAAAGAGCAAACCAAAAGACAATACGGAACATACGAATCCAAATTCATATAGCTGGTGTGTTATGCGATTAGCCATAGTTAAGATACTGCAGCAGCAACTCCAAGAGTTTCTGAACATTGCTGGAATAGAGATGCAAGGTATTTCGTTTCGATGTTTGACAGAGAATATCGAACATTGAACAATTTCTCTTAGACTGAAAAACTAGAAAGTATAATATATAATATTTTTTTGTCTTGTTCATGCATGTATGTACAGAATTACCTGTGAATAGTCCTTTGATTCACGGTACGCTAGCTGTTGTGGCACAATGGCAAGAAACATTGCGCGAAGAGTTAGATAATAGAGGACCACCGCCAATCAATTACATTCCTGGTTGTGCACCAGATCCAACGCCTACACCAGGAAAGCCAGCAATTCATAAATACCGGTCTTTACTGGAGAAAAGCAATACTCCTTTCAAGTAAGATTGCAAATTCAATGACAAACATATACAATATTTATTGCAATGTATAATGCCTCTGATGTAATATTTTACGGAGGTTTCATTTTTTTATACGTAGTACACGTTTGGCATCAGCAGCTCCTGCTAACCGACTATGGTGTTATTTAGTCCGACAAGAGTTGGTACAAGAAATTTTTATCCGAGCCGTATTCGGTAAACGTAGATCTTTATCGTCAATTTTGGAGAGCAATCAAGCTACGATTGATAATTTGAATCGTGGAACAACCGCAGATGACAAAGGTAGCGACAGCGGAACTACTAGTTTGCCAGAACCTGTTCGTATTATTCACAAGGAACAAGATAGCATTAGTGCCTTTTGCCTTAATCAGGTTTGCCTTAATCTACTTTTATTTATTTTAAATACGTACAGCTTGACTTAGAAAAAGATGAAAATTGTTGACATACAATTGATAATTCAGGTGAATCCAGGTTTAATGGCCTTGGCAACTCCTCGAGAAGTGCAAGAAATGAATATATCGCTATTACTCGAACTCCCATCTTGGTTGGAAGACGAATGTGAATTTGACATTATAAATTTAAACAAACAACCAGAACCGGAACCAGTACCACCAACTAGTTTTTTAGTTATTCAGGTAAATAATTAGTTGCACATATAATTTATAATAATATTTTCTCTCGTCGAAAATCTGTCTCTCTCTCTCTCTCTCTCTCTCTCTCTCTCTCTCTCTCTCTCGTGTGTGTGTGCATATATGTATACACATTTGTTTTTCATTAATGTTATAGACAGCAGCAGATAGGCCGTTGCTTGCTCAAAGTCCACAAACAAATAATCCTCCATCTCAATCGGGTATTGCGAGTCAAAGTGGAAGAGGAGCTAGCGTGGTAAGTTTTCTCCAATATTGCAATTACGAAAAATCTAATTCGTATATTTAAATATCCAGCACTGTACAGTCGTATATTTGTCTTCTAAAACACTTACATCTTTACTTGTTTTGTATCCCTTATTCGGACTTAACCCAGATGTTTCTGATTTACTCTCCGACGTTTCTTTTTTCCATGTGTACATATACATCCATGCGTTGTTCGAAATAAATAACGGGGGAAAGTGGGATAGGGGTGGGAGGGGGGGAGGGGAGAAAAAGGGCAAGGAAGTCCGTGCGTTTGCGCTAACGCTAATGTAATACATATGTTTCAGGAATGTTTGGGTTAAAGGAAAATTGAGCGACAAATAATAACGTATAAAATCGAGAAAATTGAACGTACAATTTTCTCGATTTCTGTTTCTTTAAACATTTTTGTTCTGCTTTCGTTTTCATTTACTTACAATTAGAATTACTATCTAATTATTAAGTGGAAGATTGAAATTTCCATCGGAACAAAAGTTTTGAGCGCAATTTTTCTTTTCTTTTCGGAAAATTGAAGCTGTATATTACTAACATTTAAAATCTGTAAGAAAGCATATCTTCGGGATCAGAAAAAAAATCAGCCTGATATATTTCTCTTAACGTCTGTTTTTTTTTTTTTCTATCTTTGTGTTCTTCAAATTAAATAAATTTCGTATTTGACGAGCAGAGTTGCACAACTACGAATATCTATATTAACTGTTCGAATGTTTGGATCTGATCATTTGCTCATGAAATTTAATATCCTGGTACCATTAACGATATTATGTACTTATATACATACACTGTCACGTTTGTTTCATTCATAAGTTTATATATGTAAGTAAACAGCGAATTCTGATACTTGATTTAAATATGATTCAAAATATAAATAATAAATTTGATGAACAACTTTGCTTGAGCGAGATTTGTGATCCAAATAGATGCAGGTTGTAATTGTAGGTGTTAAAAAGTATAATAGGTATATACACATATACTTCTTATTCAGTGTTACTTAAGAGATTCAAAGAAACTGGTCGTTGCATGATATATAAACAAAAATTTGCACCATAAATCACCTTTCTTAAAAAAAACACGCGCTCGGAAGACGGCCATCTCGAGATTTGCTTCTTGCGATAGCGCAGAAATTTCAAAGTTGTTTAATGAATTAGAGACGGGAAAGGGGCGGGAGGGAGGAATACATACAAGGAATATAGACGAAAAAATTCGAATGGAAATCAAGTCGCGGAGAAAGGAAAGTAATAAGAATTCGTAAGAAGGAAGTGTCGATTGCCGTAAATGTGTTGATGTCAAGTAGCCGACGCAGTGGGTCGCGTCAAAGTAGCACATTTGGTGACAGAAACAATGTTCCTTGTTCAATGCTTGCCTAACGTCTAACTTGGTTTGCGTCTGACTGACGTCATTGACCTGGTGGCTCGTTCGTTCGCTCAGATGAAGGGGATGCCCGCTTTCCCTGGCTCCCACGACCTGCGTTTCTGTCAATTTGTTGCCGATAGAAGCAAACACTTGTTGCAACCGGTGAGATTAACTTCTAACAGACCCTAGCCTGTATGATATCCTATTATTCCTAGCGCCAACTCTATATTCTCATTCCTTTTCTATTATTATTATTATTTTTTTTTTTTCTCATTCGTTTTGTTTTCATTTTAACTTTTTGACCTTCATTTTTTCGTTTCATTTCATTTCACTTCATATCATTCATTTCACTCACGCCTTTCCTCTTTCTTTTTTTTATTCTTTATTCTTTATTCTTTTTTCTGTCTGTATAATTTACGCTCTGCTTCGTAATATCCTGAGCGTTATAAACGTAACATACTATCGTATTATCACAAAAACAGAGTTACCGCCGTTTTCTGAAACGAATTAAAAGTTGTAGATCTGGTCAATTATTATTATTATTATTATTATTATTATTATTATTATTATTATTATTATTATTATATGTTTTATATTTACATAAAGTTTTATTCATAAAAATTTAATTGCAAATATAATTTTTGCAATTTGTCAACATTTTTACAAAATTAAAATTTTTCGTGATAAGTTTAATGTTATTATATAATAAATAAACGTACCTACATCTAACTTGTTACTACGATTTCTCTCTCTCTCTCTCTCTCGCTCTCTCGCTCTTTCGCTCTCTTTCTCTACTTGATAAAGCTCGAAAGAATTTACTTAATATAAGCATATCAACTCATATAAGCGGAAATTAATCTTCTACTTTCGAGTAGGTTGCAATCGTGCAAACGACATGAACGTTATCGCTACTGGATTTTACGAGGGAGCGTCTGTTTTTTGATACTCTGCAAACAAGTAATTGAGGCATACATCTTACATATTCTCGAACATTGATAATTATTATCATTATGAGTGTTAGTGTTAAATTACAATATTATTATTATTTTGTTCGTCATGGACATTGTCGTCGTGGTCATCGCTATCACCATCACCATCACCATCACCATCACCATCACCATCACCATCACTATCACCACCATCATCACCATCATCATTATCGTCATTATTAATATTTATTATCATCATTAGCTTCACTACTATCGCCACCATCACTACCACTATTACAATCGTAACTATCATCGTCATCATCATCATCATTATCATCTATTATATCAATTATTTTACAGTAAATGAAAATATTCATTAAATTGTTACATATTACATTGAGTTTTCAATTTGTCAAGGATTAAATTTTTAGATAAATAAATGTTTCTTCCCCCAAGGCAATCTCGATATTTATTCGTATGTTATCAAAACGATATTGTGAATTTACTGTAAATGAGCAAAGCCGATCGATGAAACTTTCCGATTCTCAAATTTTTCTTTCGTAACACTGCATGCCTGATGAATACTTATTTCGTGTATAAAAACCTCAGCAAAGAATTTATACCTTTTTGATTGCCGTTGTTCTGAATGTCGTCTGTAGTATTTAATAAGTTATTATGCTTTCCTTCAGATTATTTATACACTTTGGGCAAAGATCGAGCATTTTTATCCAAATCCAAGACGATGGGTTCGCTAGCTTTCATTTTGACAATTTCAAATTGTGGCAATTTTTCTATAGTAATTCCTTCCTCGTCCTTTAGAGCTCTTCAAAGAATTCTTGCTAATGATGTAGTTATAATTTGATATGCTCGAAAGCTAGTGGACTCAAGAAGATTACCGACCTACGTTAGATCGAATTAAACGGACGCTTTTTAAACATATATTTGAACGTATGTTCCTCGACTCGAATGAAATAAAAAATCAAGTGTCAAGAGTAGAATGAAGTAAAAAATGATCTATCCGCTGATGTAATCGTGTAAAAAGCGATCGTTTAATATTAGGTTTTAGCTACGTCCGAATTAGCGCGAAAAAAGGAGCAGTATTAAAGAACTTGATAGCATGCGTTTATGAAACGTACAACCAGGCTGATTGCATTTAATAATAAGTTCTATATAGTAAGTTTTATGATATATATATATTAGCATTAAAGCGTTCATCTACCGTTTTCTCTATTACATTTCATTGTATTTTGATACATGTGCGCTAAAGTTTATAGAGTTACATTAGAGTTTCTACTTTTTTTTTTCTTTTTTTCTTTTTTTCTTTTTTTTTTTTTTTTTTTTTTTTTTTAATCTATATATATGTGCGTACTGTCTGTAAATAATTGTATATCGATAATTATAAGACTTTTATTTGCATAATAACACGTAACATTTTGTTCGCATAGATTCTGAAGCATAAAATCGATGGCATAAGAAGGATTTCTTCGCATCCGCTTTTACCATTATGTAAGCACACTACGTATTTACTTTCGAATAATTAAAAATAAAATCACGTCGTATCGCATATATATATATATATATATATATATATATATATATATATATATATATATATATACACACACACACTATTTTAATCTAAATTTAAATTTATGAAAATATTTATTCCGTATAGTCACGTACAATTAATTTTAATATTTCAAATGAAATTCCAAACGATTAAATATTTTACAAAGCTGCCAGATTTGTTTGTTAATCGATACTCGTCGATATGTGAATAAACAGACTTGACTGGCTGTCAAGATGGTTCTGTGTCCCTTTGGGAATGGGGACATCAAACAGCGGTAGCGACTCCTCGACCACCAGGTACTTTTGCCAAAGTGACCCGTGTACGTTTCTCACAGCATGGAAATAAGTTTGGTGTTGCGGATTCTGATGGACATTTGAGTTTGTTTCAAGTAGCCTGCAGAGAAGGAACTGCGCGACCATTCTTTGTAAGAATTTATTTTATCACACAGATACAGACACAGACACAGACACAGACACAGACACACACACACACACACAGAGTCGAAAGCAACCATATTGTTGTACAATAGACGTGAAATGAATTTGAACTAATTGAGAACAACTTGTCTCGTTTGTTCCGACAGAATTATCAGTGCCATAGCAAGGTGACGGCCGATTTCGTCTTCCTTGGGGCGTGCAGCTTAATAGCAACCGCTGGTCATGGTTCCGAAGGGCGTAATGTCGCGCTTTGGGATACTTTACTTCCACAAAATAAATCTCTCATCCAAGGTGCGTGCTGATTTCTTCCCGTGAATTGCAGCGGCTCATCCGAATTACGTAATGATCATCACAAAGAAATCTTTTGCCTATTTACGCTTCCTTTCCATTAGGTTTCACCTGTCACGAACAAGGAGCTAGCTCATTGATACTTGCACCCCAACATCAACTATTAATCAGTGGTGGAAAGAAAGGTGATATTAATATATTTGACGTTCGACAACGACAGCAACGTCATCGCTTTCAAGCTCATGAGTCGGCTATCAAATGCTTAGCTCTTGATCCGCATGAAGAATTTTTCGTAAGTGGAGCAGGAGATGGTGATATTAAGGTGATGTATTTTAAAACATTTACAGTGTGTAGAAATATAAACGCGATAAGAATAATTTCTATTAATCATTTTATTGATCTCTTTCCATCAGATATGGGGTTTAACCGTCCATTCTCTGCTTTACTCTTTTCCCGGAGAGCATCCACGATCTAGTTTCTTTAAAAACATTGGACAAGTATGCTGATCACAACGTTATTTACATCTACTTGGATTTTGTTTCAACAAATTATTTTCTTTCAGGGTGTAACGCAATTACACGTCGATTCTGCCGGCCGTTTATTTTCATGTGGTGCAGATGGATCTATGAAAGTTCGTCAACTACCAGAACGCGATTGCGTCGTACATACTTTATATTAAAGTAGTCCAAAAACATAGTGAGATTCCGTTAGCAAGATACTTGAACATTCAGACTATTTGCCTAGAAAATAACTGCAAACTAAACGTTCGTAATTACCAGATATGCGGATACGTACCTCGTTAACTTCCTTCTCTCTCTCTCTCTCTCTCTCTCTCTCTCTCTCTCTCTCTCTCTCTCTCTCTCTCTCTCTCTCTCTCTCTCTCTCTTTCATGTTCAAAGAACGAATGGTTACGCTAAAATAATGATAAAAATTTCAATTAAAAAAAAAGAAAAGAAAAGAGAGAGAAGAGATAAACAAGTTATCAAATTATTACATATAAACCTGAATATATTATAGACGTTAAAAGGATACGGTAGTCGTTGATATCTCGATTTATTTACTAGCAAAATCTTGCTTTTTCCCATCTATCGCTTATTGAAAGTAGAATGAAATGTTTTGCAAGTAGACGTTATCTTGTTACTCATAGATTCTATGAAACACGTTTACGCGAATCCATAAAATGATAATTTTTCATCTTATTTTCTTGTTTTTCAGAGTGCTAGTTGTTATTCCTTTGCGGGATGTAGTACATTTCTATAAAAATATATAAAATTGAAAAAATTGACCGAAACTAATAAAATTGTTAATAATAGGTACTGAAAGTTTATGCATTATGTTGCTTTTACATTCGCAATTTACATTAGTATTGTGTGCGATTGACGTTTTGCCACAGGGCATAAACGTTTCCGTATTTGTTTACATTGTGGCGAGATACATTTTTAAAAGTCCTCTTTGTGTAAAAAAATATTTAACACAAATATTAAATTATATGTTATTCTATAAGTATGTAAATTGACGTAACGAGAATATAGAACAGTTAATGATTCATCGTATAATTTGTATATACGATATACGATAAAGTATTAAAAAAAAAAAGAAAAGAGAAAGGAAAGTAGAAGAATGTAACGGGACTCAGTAAAGGAAGGAAAAAGTGAGAGATAACGTATTTATATATATATATATATATATATATATAAATTATGCATTGCCGTCAAACGAAAGTATTTGTGAAATATAATTTCATCTAAAACATATTTCCTTCTGTTTTTGGTTTTTTAACCAAATTGGTATTTATCTTACCATCGTGAATATATCTTTTGACATAATTGTTCATGTAAGATATAATCAGTGTAAGAAATATATATAAAGTGATTAACAAAATTTGATCGTAATCATTTTACACATTGTATCATATACGTGTTTCATTTATTTATTTTTCGTATATAGTTCATTACGTTTCGAATATAGTTCATTACTGTGCGTGCATCATCTTCCACAAGAAATTGCTAATCATTAAATAAATGCCAAATTATAATTGTTAGAGAACTCTGTAGAGAATTCGGATGTTCTCTTCCAAACACGTGTTAAAGCAAAATTGGGCTGAAATTTTGGAAATAGCTTTACATGTTTTGCATAAAACCAAAGCAAATGCAGTCTTCGTGTCTGGATTTAATTCTCTCGTTGACAACACTTTATTTAAACTTTGATGAATAAGAGCGGATAAAAAATCATATTCGTTTAATTAACAAATTAAAAAATGAACGATTGTTTGTATATACGTGATGTGTTAAAATTAAGAATAGATTTTGCACGGGATTATTGTTCCAACCATTTGTACCATAATGCGAACAGAGGGGCACAATATTTTCGATTATAAGATAGATTATTTATAATTTAATAGGAAAAGTAATTTTTCATTCAAACATATTCAAAAATAATTCATTATTATATTGAATCATAAATATTTAATACGTAGATGCACAAAATCACAAATTGGTAAACAATATAATAAACAAATGTCTTGATCTCGTTTTATTTCTGAATATCAAGATTTAAATTACATTTAAATACATTTATCTTGACGATACGTGCAATAATGCTCGTGAAATATCTAAGGTCGACAACGTTCCAAGAAACGTGGATAAAGGCATGCATCGCGTATATGATATCTGTTCAAAAGCCAACATAAAAATCTTTCGAGGCCTAATCCGAATCCGCCATGAGGGCAGGTCCCGTATTTTCGCTAAAGAAAAATTGTACAAAAAGTTAGTAAAATTAATGTAAAACAATAAATATACTTCCAAATATAAGAATCGATATTCACCTGATCAGTATACCAATAGTATGGTTTTGGGTCTATATTTGCGTTTGAATAGCCTTCCAACAGATCGTCGTAATGCCAAATACGCATTGAACCTCCAACTATCTCACCAACATTCGGTAAAAGCACGTCCACCGATTCTGTAAGACGCTTGTCATCAGCACAACGTTGCATATAGAATGACTTGATTTCAGCAGGAAATCTGCATAACATTATTGGTTCATTTATTGCGTCGGTCATTTTTCTCTCTGGCATTTCTGGAATGTCCTATGAATGAAAAAAATTACTACTCCTTTCTCTCCTTTTCTTCCACTCTTCCCTTTCAAATAAAACAAAGAATACAACTCTTGTAGCAAAGTAATAATCAAATGATTTCATTGAGCATACTTCGCCAAATTCGTAAAATGTCCCATCGTCTTTGGTTATGTTGTTAATTCGAAGATACTCGATCGCATCTTTGTAATCCATTCTTTTAAACGGTTTTTTTGGCATTTTAAAATCGGGATTTAATTCTTCGATTAAATAGCCAAGCTTTGATTTAAGGACACGATCAGTAACATCACATATCATATCTTCCAATCGATCTAGTAATTCTTCAAATGTAATAAATGCATATTCTGCCTCCACGTGTGTATATCTAAAAATTCAATGTTTTGTACGAGCTTGACTTGCACAATAATTATTTATTCGAGCCTTGTTAATGTCATATGTTTACTCTGCAAGGTGTCTCCGAGTTCGAGATTGTTCTGCTCTATAAGACTGTGTCATGCAGTATACGTCACCCATTGCTGGAAGGCAAGTTTCTAAATAAAGCTGCGAACTTTGAGTCAAAAATGCTTCTTCTCTAAAACGAAAGATCAGATTTGTAAATTGAATATTAAAAGTAAATTGTTCAACTTAATGAATAAGTATAAATTCAAATAAATGATATGCTTACCCAAAATAATCTAGTTTAAATAATGTTGAACCACCTTCTACCTGTGTTTGCACCAATGTTGGTGGTGTTACTTCAATGTAACCTCTCTCGCTGAAATGATCTCTAAATGCTTTCATTAACACAGATCTCACAAGTAAAATGCTAGATGTCTAAAATAAATGATTTCATTGAATTTATTAGTTAGTCAAATGAAAATTAATATTTATTAATTTTCTTGTATTTTTAACAAATAACTTTTTATACGAATTATCTTACATTTTCACCGCGAATCATAATATGTCTGTTGTCTAACTGCACGTCAGGAAGAGCTTCTTCATTCAAAATGGAGTCTGCACCACCAGGAGGAGATGCTCCTATTAATTTCCAATAATCAACGTGTAATTCATGTCCATATGGAGCCTAAAAAAGGATAAAATATTTACAAATTTGGAAAGCTCTTGAAATTGCATACGACATATACATTTTTTCCTTCTGGTACAATCTTGAGAGTTCCAAATACTTCAACAGAAGCTTCTGTAGATAAAGTCAATGCATCGTATGTTTGGCATAAAATGTTACTAAGTACACACTGCAAAAATCCTGTTCCATCCCTTAATGTAATAAACATAAGTGCTCTTCCTAAAAAATGTAAAATAATAATGTTGAATTAACGACAAAGTGAATGTGTAATTCAAATGTGTATTGGTTACAATAGGATTATATCGTACCTTGCCGTCTAAGCCTATGCACCCATCCAAAAAGTTTTATTCGTTGATCTCGATGGTTAATACTATCTCGAATTTTTATACAAGTCGCAGGTGGCAAAGTAGTATCTTCTTGAATTACAACTGTCTTAGCTTCTTCCAAGTTTTTCAATCTCTTTTCTTCATCTTCCAGCTGCTTCTTTTGCTTGTCTTCGCCCTTATGTTCTTTTTTATGCTTCCAAATTTTTTGTGCCTTTTTTAACTGCGATTTTGACACTATCGCATACTTCTCCCCATCCTCGTGAGAATCTTGATAAATTGGTGGAAATGGTTCTTTCCCTGCATAACGCATTGCTCTTAAAATGGTTTTAAAGGGATTTGATTCAGAACCATCGCCTGTCTCGTCATTTCCGTGTTTTTGAGACGTATAAATTGCATCTAAAAGAAAAAGATAAAACTTGTCTTTCGCAAAAAAAGATAGTATATGTATTAAAATTAATTTTAATTTTACTGAGGTCTTTTACTCTCAGAAAGTGATGCAATTTTACCTAATAACGACTCAGAAGACTCCACTGCCGGCATGTTACTTTTTAATGCACTTTCTCCTTTCTATTTTATTGTATTTGCTTCCACTTTATTAATTACGTTGCAGCTGCGTTTTAATCGTGAAAAATACAGGATTTACAGCATTTTAATATTTGAACTTTTCTGTGTGTCTTTTAGATTAGAACTAAGAACATACGTACATATGTTTATCTGATTTAATCTATCCAATGCGATAGATATTCTACAATATTTAGCAAAAATCTTTAATTTTGCTTATTCGTAATTTTATCTATTATCGAATAACGATTTTACATGCAATCCTGAATATGTTTCTATTGCATATTGTTTGCACATGCAATATGTACTATACACTTCTTATATGCTATATTGCACGAGAATATTGTATTTTAACGTCATCGCGAATGATAGCTAACTAGATGGCCACCTCAGACCACGTCGCGTCGCAAGTCAAATCTCGTCGCAATTCACATTTGTGAATCTCGAATTTGTATGATTTTTATTAAAATATCATCTGTTTACATGCTTAAAAGTGAATACAGCAATTTTTACATTTTATCAATAATACATTTTATCAATAATACATAATATAAAAATCAATTCTTTGTATAATTAAATGAAACGTAAAAATTAATTCTTTAAACTGCAATGATGCAGTTGTTCTTAAAAATCGTAATTTATGAGAAATTTCCAGCTAATAGTTGAAGCTGCTCTGTTTATTTAGATTGACTTGACTCATTGAACAAACAACTGCATATTTGTTGCCTCGTGTTACACTAGATTGCGCGACACGATGATCAGATTTTTGTATACGTGCTTCCCAACTATTCAAATGATATACATGGATGTCGATTTGGAGTCTGGAGTGGAAGAGAGCGTAAAGCAAATTGAATTTGAATATTCTTTAGAATGTACAGTTATAATTCTTGAAAATTGGTATCTTACATGATGGCGGGATTGGAAAGTTATGAAAGAGTATATCGTGGAAAGCCTGATAGGTCTTGGGAAAGTGAAAAAAATTTTCCATATATTTACCATGGGCAGGAGGTTATTCGTCCCTTGGATGTTCCTGTTGTACATCCGCTAGTCGAAGATAGTCCTCCCTCTGAAGGTCAGTTTTTGTAAAGTAAGAACATCTGTACATAAAATCTATCGAAACATAGTAAAAACATTTTGTTATTGTGTTTTGTGAATAAAGAAAAATTTCAATCTAAAATGATCAATACGATTGAAGGTAGATAACATTTTGTATTTCAGATGTTACTGTAAAGAAGTACATTGGTGCTTGTTGTGGATTAGCAACTTTAATTACAGAAACCTTATTAGTTCATCCTCTTATTGTTTTAAGAAGACAATGTCAAGTAAATCCTGGATTGAATAAATATCATATAATACCAATTACTTTAGTACCTGTAGTCATACGTCTCCATCAAACTCAAGGGATAAATACGTTATGGAAAGGAATCGGATCAGTTCTGCTTGTCAAGGGAATGTTGTTAGCTATTGAAGATTTCATTTCCAAAATAACACCGTGGCCAAAGTAAGGTGATCTTTATATGTGCAATAAATATTTATTTCTCCATCTCAAGTATCACAGTAATAATAATTAACAATATATAATGATGGTAATGATAACAATAGCAAAATATTTATTAATTTCAGAGAAATAACATGCAATAGTTCATTGAAAACATTCGGACAACACGTTCTTCTTAAATGGTAACATTATATTAATATATGTTAAAAGTTCTTTATTGTCAATTGACACCAGAGATTAATAGAAAATATGATAGTGTTTCTATAGGTTTAGTAACACCATTCTATTCTGCATCATTAGTAGAAACGGTACAATCTGAAATTGCATCTGAAAGCCCTGGAATATTAGATGTTTTCCGAGATGGTGCAATCCGTTTAGTCGAAGTGAGCAACAAAGGCAGATTAATTCCCATTTATTCTCTTCTGCCACCCACAATTGCTTATGGGGTATCTAAATATCTTTTCACTCTAGCTATTCAAGGGGTTACTAGTCGTATTATGCACATTAGGCAAAAACAGTCTCAGGAAATAAGAGTAAGTTTCAAAACATTGGTAATAGTTAAGTCAAAATATCAATATATCAATGAAAATATTTAGTTAGAATACTTATTAAATTATTAATTTAATAAATTATATTATATATACTTACTATTGTTGTTGTTATTACTATCTTATTATTTATATGTTTGTCAAGGGTGCATATAGCAGAGACTTGTCAGAGACTATTGCACAAGATATAGAGTTACAATCATCACTGGTTTCTACGTTTATGGCTGAAGCGTTATTTTATCCTTGGGAAACAGTAATTCATAGACTTCATCTTCAGGGTACGCGAACTATCATCGACAATTTGGATACAGGACGTAGCGTGACACCACTATTAACAGGATATAGCGGCGCAAGCGATTGTTACAGTACGATTATATCTACCGAAGGTCCCCTTGGTCTATACAAAGGATTTGGTGCCCTTATTTTAGAATTTACCGTAAAAGTTGTGGTAGTACGCGTTATTAAATGGGTTCTGACAGAATTACAAACAATACTAAGACCAAAACCAAAATTAACGCGAGACACTTCGCCATATTGGTATTACAGTGACACATAAAAAAAAAGCATCAACTTTTCTTTAGTAATACTATCGTCTATCGTGTGTACTAATTATACAGATTGACTGTACTAAGTATACAGATTATACTATACTTAGTATAGTGTGTATACACACACACACACACACACACACAGATATAGATATAAAATTACTTCACTGTTGTATTCTTTTTTTTCTTATTATCGTCAAATCATACCAATAATTTAATATTTTCAGTAATTTTGATCGTTTTGACCTCTTTTGGTATGTTGTTTGGTATATTGTTTTTATAATTATAATGAAACGAGTCGAATTTTCAAATTGTTATGTACATAAAATTTATGAAACTTAAATATACATTAATGAGGAATAAAAGAATTTTAGAATTGCGTTATTGTAATATTTTGTAATCATGTATAGGCAAAAAGTATATTTATTTTACGAATCCTTTGGTGTAATTCATTTCATTTAAAATACTTACGTTTTTAGAATTGAAAACACTGTAAAGATGCAAGTTATGATACTATGGGAAATAATGAATGCATTCATTATTTTTAGCTCTTAATAGTGGAAAAATAAATGTATCGATTCTGAAAACCAATATCACACAATATTTACTTTCAACATTTGTTTACAATTGTATATGTATACAGTTTCTTTTTTTAACTTGCATCATATATTACACAGCCTTTCATTTATACATCTAGTATACGTAAAATAGAATGAAACAATTTGAGAAAATATCTATTGTCAACTAATGCTCAATAATTCTAAATCTTCAGGAAGTACATACGATTTCTAAAATTTTAATTTCCTATTTTATCTGATATATTATCAAAATGTACGACCTATATATATATATATATATATATATATATATATATATATTAACATATTATTCATTTTTAATTTTAAAACTTAAACATAGCTTGTTTAATATGGTTTAATGTATCATAAAAACATTTTTTCCTAAATTCTTGTTCAAATAATTTCAAAATAATTTCAAAATAAAATAGTCTATTGAGTCTATTTGATACGTTCTTACAGTTGTGTACAAGGTGTGTATTTGTGTAACAATATGTGATGAATTTGTACTAATTTCGTGTAATCTCGATTGTACAGTTATAATTGTTTTTCATACTTTAATGCAATATATATGTCAATCATTTACAAATATATATATATATATATATATATATATATATATATAAAATAATACACGATATTGTACAATACTTATATATTGACAGATACTACTAATTTCGTTTTCTATCTGTTACAATAACGTGTAAAATAGACGCATAGATATCATAACTGTAAGACGCAAAAACATTGTATTCAATTTATTTTTTCATAATAGTCCAAGTGTTTTGTTTTTGATGTAAATGATTTCTCAATCAATTATAATTACAATAAAATTTTCGTTCACTTTTATAAGTGGAAATATGTATATACGCACGCATTTGTATATATTTAAAAACAATTCAATAACAAAGTATTTGATATTGTTACGAATTGTTTGAACACAAAATAAATTGCATGCCATAATTGATTCGATTTATCTGTATAAGTTAATACAGAATAATCATAACTGCAAAGTCTCTAGTGTTATTTTCATTTCGACCTCTTTTGTCTTCAATGTAACTCCTATAGCGTGATCTTGTTTCATTAAAGACGCACATATTATGTACAAATTTGCATTAGATCGAAAACTATGATCGTAAGATACATTTTTGAACGATCTGTTCAAGAAATCGATCAAATGTGTGGTGCATCTTTAATACGAATTATTTGTTAATTATGTATATGCTGAGCGTGTAACTCCTCCTCGGTAACATCACCTCTTCTGATATACTGTGGTTTTTCTTGTCCTCGTACACATCCTTCAGTTACATGGACGGTCATTACATCACTACCCGGCACTTCGAACATGGGTTCCAAAAGCAGTGATTCCATGATAGCTCGCAGTCCTCTTGCACCTGTTTTCTTTTCCATTGCTAATGATGCTATCGCATTTAAAGCCTCCGTGGTAAACGTCAATTCTACCTGTAAATACATGCGCAGACAACCCAAAAATATTAAATTACATACATACTGAATCTAATCTAACTGCACATTGTACAATGAAACTATTTAATTTGTACCTTATCCATCGAGAATAACATTTGATATTGAGGAACCATGGCATTTTGAGGCTCGGTAAGTATTCTAACGAGCATATCTCTATCGAGAGTGTGAAACGGCACCAAGACTGGAAATCTGCCAACAAATTCAGGAATCATACCAAAATCAATCAAATCTCTTGCTTCTACTTGTTGTAACAGCAAATCCTTCTCTTTGTTGTCCTTTTCCGTAGAAGGTGACATGTTTGCAACATCTGCTAAATTTGCAGCTCTTCTCCCTGGGCTCTCGGAAGATAGCGACGCACCAAATCCAAGATACTTTTCAGTTTTACGCCGCAAAATCAATCTATCCAATCCGTTGTATGCGCCGGAAGCAACAAATAAAATGTTTGTAGTATCGACTTGCAACGTATCCCCGCGCAATTTTCTAGAGCTATTTCTTTCCGGTACGTTCACAATCGTACCCTCTAGCATTTTTAACATTCCCTGTTGGACACCTTCTCCACCAACATCCCGCAGTTGATGTATACCGGGGACAGCGCCAATTTTATCAACTTCGTCTAAGAACACAATACCCATTTGCGCTCTGTCCACTACGTAATTAGCATCCTGGAGTAATTTTGCGATAACACTTTCTATATCTTCACCGACGTATCCTGCTTGTGTCAGTGTTGTGCAATCACAAATTGCAAAAGGTACGTCCAGACATTGAGCTATTGTCTGCGCAAGTAGTGTTTTCCCACTACCAGTCGGACCGAGTAACAAGATGTTACTTTTTTCTAGTTTCAATTGATGCTGCTTACTATCCAGGATGTCAGATCCGGAAATTGATTGATTTTCAGTTGATTTATGTTCGTTTCCTGTAGGATATTGTTGGAATCCAACACCAAGCGAATTTCCGATCGTTGAAATATGTAATAAGTCTACGATACAACAGAGAACGAATATTATTCATCAAATAAAGTATTTACATGCAACTGGCTAGAAACTATGATGTAATACAAAATTATACTAGTATAAAATCTATTTAGAATTGAGTATTTAATTATTCTCAGTCAGACGTGTTATATCATGTTTCTATACTGGATTATGTACAAAATGGGGAAACTATTATTTACGTGGTTTAAGACCTCTATGAGTGAATGGATGATTCAAATCTTGTGTACCACTTGTATTCATAGAACCTGGCATTGAATTCTGCACTGGAAAGTTATTATAAATTCGTTTGTAGTGATTATAAACAGCAACGCTCAAAACTTTTTTAGCATATTCTTGACCTACAACATGTTTGTTTAGGTACTCAAAAATCTGAAAATAGCGATATATATATATATATATATATATATATATTAACACCTGATATATTGTCAAAGTCTTTGTTATTTAGAACAAAAGTATTAGCCTGTAATATTGTCACATAAAGCCATTACCTTTTTTGGTGGAGGTGGTGGTTTTCTATAAAATCCTTGTTTCGTATCATCTGGTCTTAAAGCTTCTTTGAGGCTTCTTTTTGAATCTACTTCTGATAGAACGACAAAAAAATGATGGCATTTCTCGCACTTAACAAACCTCGTTGATGCTGATGAAAAAGATGTTCTTGTACTATAGTTATTTCATGCAGGGAACCATATGATATTTACTTACACACAAAAGTTTCTACGTGTGTACAAGGATCACCGCATTTTGGACAAGTAAGCGTGTTTTTCTTTCCTCCACCGTTTCCAACGGATGACACACCACTACTGTTATCTTTACCAGGTGGAGTGGGTTCAGAAGGTGCTTTTCCCAAAGTATTACCAACTGTCAATGATCTGATTACAGCCACTCTTACAATCTTGTGAACTAATAGAAAGAAGGAATTGCTTATACTCAAATGATAATAACGCGCTACTTAACTTTCAAATGAACAGTCTCTGTACTTACCGTGATTTGTCACATGATTCGAAGATGCAATACGACAGGCATTGGTTAAGCAACAACGAACAGAACTCATGTTGGTCTGTTTTTCTTATGTAAAAAATGTAAAAAGTAAAAAAAAAAAAAATAGTTTCGTACTAATTGTTGGATTCACTTGAGATGAGACCTAAATAAAAGCAAAATATATTAAAATATGATAGGTGTATGTTCTATAAAAGGGAATTATGCACAGACAGTGTAAGTTCGTATGCCGTCAATTTGTACAGCATATCAAGGGAAGATTGACTTTGAAATAAAAGGAGACGTTATAAAAGGAAATATGAACTGTATATAAATTTAGGCAGTTACCTAAATAGGCACGAAATATAAGTACATTGAGAATTCGACGTCTCTTTCATCGAGCAACGAACGATTATAATCATGATGACGAAAAAAATAAAATTGTTAAAAAAGAGGTATTGGTAACATCATCGGAATTTTGAAAAACGGAATGATGTATGCATCGGAGAGCAAAGTACGAGCACAGATGCAACGTCAATGTAAAAATAAACAATGGCAATTTCAAGTTAACGAAAGTACTAAAATATCGAAAATACTAACCTGACGAATAAACATTAACGCACAAATCGTTCGTTGTTACTCATAATTTATTCATCTCTTCCACGAAACGTATCTGGGAAGCTCAATGATCCAAAAAATGTTGTGCAAACTGGTTATCGCGGGCAGATCGGAGATAGAAATTAATTTAAAAGCGCGACCGACTGACATATCGCGTTACAATTTGCAACAATCGCTTGAGGCATAATTCAAGGTCATTTGTTCAATCTCTTCCGAAACTTTCTGATACTACATTTATTCTTTTGAAAACTCGCTTGGAAACAATGTTCAATTTACCTCCATGTCAATGAAATATCTAAAAACCAGAATGTTGAAAAATTACGTGGTATGGTTTTGTACACACGTACCTACATACGTGGCGAGCATATATGTGTAGTCAATCACGGTCACGGATAGTCACACAATATAAACTCTTCAGCTGATGGTCAGATCAGACGCTTTCTCTCAATTGCACGAACGAACGATTGATTCATATCCGATTTTTTATTAAACAGGACTGTCTTTTTCATGTATTTACTATTAGATTTTCTAAAAGAAGTTTATCAATAATCTTTATGCAGTCACACACTCCATACAATGACGTTTTTGCGAAATAACAAAACGTCAGTACGTTTGTATGTACGGTCACTCGAGGGCGCTTGATATCTGTTGTTGTATGATACTACGTAGATATATGCATATGTAAATAAATAAATATGTCTACATATATATTTAGTTGCAAATATTTTGACGTACGTTAATAATTATAGTTCAATTCACCTTGAGAACGATTCCAATTAATTTTTCAAACAATTTTAACCAATTGTAAATTTAGCTCGTATCTTCCTCTATCTTCGTCTTCTCCCTCCACTCTTTAACCCGTCCCTGCTTGCTGTTGGAAAGTATTTAATTCGTTTTGTGGCCACTGCAATTCGTATTACATATATTGCAGCTTATAGCTTGTGCAGTTATGTACATATATGTGTGTTTACTACAAATAGTATTGTGTGCTGTGTAAAAAAAGAAAAAAATAGAAAGACACAAAGTAGTAAAATACATTTTTGCTAACCTCGTCATATTATGAATATTTATATACGTGGATAACAACGTAAAAGAGATGGAAATAAATAATGAGGTAAAACTATGTCTTTAATATCTAAATGAATCTATGAAAACAGTTATTTTTTATCATATTTAAGAAAACTTCTATATAATATTCTATATACTTTCTATGCAATAGTTTCATTGTTAATTTACTGTCATGTTAATTTATTATTAATCTTTCAGATTGTTCTATTAAGACAATTTGTTCGTCAGGCTCGCATTTGCATAATAAATAAATTGATCAGAGAGGCGAAAAGGTTATGTGCTAGCAATGGTAATGAAAAACTTTTGGAAAAAAATAAGAATAAAGCGAATAAACTCTTAAGGGAGGTATTTGCATTGAAACGTGTCAAAGAGGATGAGATATCGAAATTCGGAATTGGTAGATTTAAGTGCCTGCGAGATATATTACAAAACCCACAGATTGACGACAAAACTCGTGCCATGGCAAAAGTTGTTCGTTACAAATCTTTAAGTTCGAAAATAATGGAATTTCATGAGAAGTTTCCAGACTATGATAAGCACATTTCTGAGAGAAAAACAAAGAATTCGACAAAAAAGAAAGGAGTCTGCAATTCAGATTTACAAGTGAAACGTTTAAAACGATTACGAAACGATATAAACAACTCTGTAGAAAAAGTCCATGAAGAGAATGCAAAAATTATCAATGACACTACACCAGCTGGTCACGTACCTTGTCAAAAAGAAAGAAATGGTAATAGAAAATGTGAAAAACTGTTGAAAGAAACAAAATTAAACGTAAAATCTAAAGACGATGAAGGAAACACGATGGGAATACTTAATATTCAAGATGTAAAGATAGACTCTAAAAATGAACAAAGTTCTAAGATTGTTACCAAAGTCATTAGTAACGAGGCCACTGTTAAACGATTCACGGAGATTTTGCAAGAAACGGAAGAGGAACAAAATGAAATATATAAAGCAACTAAGAATCAACAATCTTCCAATGAAACAACCGAATTTTCAAAAAACACAGACGATTTTTTTTTGCATACAAATGAAGTAACTTTGCGTTCAAATGATACACTATTTTCCAAAGAGAAAAACATTACTAGTCAATGTAATATTAATCACAATGTATTTAAATCTAATCAGACTAAAAACAAAAAAGATAAATTATACAATGAAAAGATACATAAAGAGAAAAGAAATAATAGAAAAGGAGAAATGAATTGTGCAAACGTATTTTATAATCGAAGTGATACGACAGAAACCCGGAAACAAAATAGGAAAGGCATACAAGTTGAAAAAAAGGAAAAAATTAATAGCACAAGTTCTGCAGAATATGAAAATCTACATCCTTCTTGGGTTGCAAAAAAGAAGCAACAGGATATTATGAAACAGGGATTTCAAGGGAAAAAAATTAAATTTGATGAAAACTAAATAATGAATTTCACTATCTACTAAATACATTTCTATAAATGTATAATTTTCAAAATGAAGGAACAATGTTATGCCAATCTTAATAAACAAGAATTTATATATTTTATACATGCTTCATATTTTTTGCGTTAATTAAAACATGATGTTAATTAAAACACGATAAAAGATTTTTTATTCAATATTTTAAATTGATTTCATTGCACAAGAAATGCAGCTGAAAATTAGTTATTTATAAATGAAAGACTTTACTTTTATTTTTATTTAATTAATCTTATTCGAAACTGGTATGCAAAATGGGCATTAGCATACAGAATACACATGGATTATGTTGTAGTTGAAGGTGTGTATTTGCATTTTACATATATGTACATATGTGCGTTGAGCGTTTAAACATAATTTCTGCAATCTCTATTGGAAAGATTGGGTTAACAATCGTAATTACAGTGATATGTCCCCCCTTTTCTCCAACTCGAACATGTATTTTTTCTTCTTTTTAGATCGATATTGTGTTCGTTGTTTGTCAAACGATACTTAGGTCGTTTACTTGATATAATGAGGGGTTTCCAGAAATATGACGTGTATTAACGCAGTATATAATTTATGAATCTGTTGTAAGTAGTTGACAATAGTAATCACGACTATTTCTTCTTAAATCATATCTTTCTCATTCACTGTCTGAATATAATGTACTATCGTAATAAAAAATAACAAATTTTAATTAGATTACTTTTTTTAGATTTTCGATCTCTGCTTTTTATTACACTTATTAAGGAAATCTCGAAAACATTAAATTTGCCAAAAGTCATAAAAGTCATAAAACAGAGCTGAACTTTTACTATTTTGAATATCTACTCAAATCATATTATTTAAATGATATACGATAATACAGTTTCTTTCAATATTTTTATACATTATTTAATTGAATGATTAAAAAATTGAATTTTTACAAAGTAACTGTTGATAAATAAATAAATATTGTTATGGTTTATAGTTTAACAAAGTTTTAAGAAAAAGTTTTATCGTCACTATGTAGGTATAAAAAAATCTCTTGTTCAACATTAACCATGTACAACAATTAAGGGAATGTTTTGTTCTCCTAGGAAATTAATTTTCTACAAGAATAAGTTCTTGATCTTTTTCACGTCATAATACTTGAAAGATTTAAATCACTTGTCCATTTTCTCTGAAATTCAAATTCCTGAGTTAAGTCCCAGGAAAATTTGGGAAAATATAATGTAAATATAATATAATGATATAAATATAATAAAATATAATATATTTAAAATTAATCGATATTTATATACATAGTGTGTAGTTTAATCAAATCTTTTTTTTTTTTTTGACTTTTTAATTATAAACATAATTTATTTCCAAATTTTCAAAAACCATTATGATGTTATATAATTGCATAAAATGAAAAAGATTTACAAATCGAATGTCACTCAAACGGACTTAATAGTAAACGCTCGTTAAGATGCACTGCGTCAGATGTATTATAAATCAATAATCAATTTTCTATTTAAATCGCTGACACAATTGTATATCTATATACATATGAGAGAAACAACGCAACGCGTTGTGCGTAAAATCAATGGCACACACAGCCAAAATGGAAATGGAGTTTTAGTAATCCAGAATTATTTATTCTTGGAAAGAGTTCGTTGTTTTTCTGCATGCATAACCAATTGAGAATCCACGGGTAAGCCTTTACGACGGCGGACTGCATCTATATATTTTTTAGCTCTGTTCTCGCTATCTGCTTTGTCACCAAAGTGTAGGTACTCTTCATCCGTAGAAGGTGTCCAATAAGGGTCTTGCTCAATAACCTATTGTTCAAACGAAACATGCATTTATTGTTACAATATTGAATTCACAAATTCATATATATATATGTATATATATATATATATATATATATATATATATATACACACATATACATATATATATATACACATATACATATACATATATACATACACATACAATATACTACACCGCAGTACAGTTAACTAATCATGTTTTAAAAATTTCATTAATTCTCAATGTATACTGACAACAGGAAATGGCAATTACAATTTAGTATTACATTTTTTAACGATACAATTTTGTTTCTTGACAAAACATATTCATATTGTACTATGCTATACTACTATTACTACTACTTAATACAATATATAATGCTTAAACAACAAAATATATATATTATTAATATGCGTTATTAATTATTTATGTTTTCCAAGATTTTTTATCGAAGAAAGAAACAATAACAACCAAGTAATCAAATAAAATTTGGAATTACTTGCATTTATCTTAAATGTGTTATATTCATATTGTTTGTGAAATAGGTAGAAGAACAGTATAAATAAATACGTTTACAAGACACGTGACTTTGATTTAATTTTGCTCTGATAATTAATAACTGGTTAGTTAAAATAGGACTACAATCTACGGTCAAAGGAAACTGATTAGATTGATTTATATTATCAATTGCAAGTATGTGTAATATGTATGTATTCAGTTTATGATGATGAAGAAAAGCGGAAAACTATCGAGATATTGTTTAAAATTTACCTCCCAATGACTGAAAACCAATTGAGGACTAGCCAGCCCAGATGTCTGAGTTCGCAGTTCCCTGGCAAGTTGAAAACTCTCTGGCACGGGTAAAGTCGCAAGCACGCGAAACTGTCCACCAAATCCAAGAGCACTTTCCGCGGAAATCACACGGCCTTGTCTCTTACCGAATACCGCGTACAATTTTCCTGAAAAAAAAAATCAAATTTGTTAAGATTTGGGTCGAAGATTATGTGCCAATTGAGAATTGATTCTCAATAATTTAGCAGACAATAATTTAGTTTAAAAGTTGACCGTAAGAGAAACGACTCCATTTGTATTAGATTTGACATAATACATACGCAGATAAGATTTAATCAATGAAGTTAATTGTCAATTTGACTTGCTATAGAAAAGTGAATGTGAATTTGAAATTATTGGTGATGCGGTAATGGCGTTAAAAGAATCTTTTTTTCTTTTTTTTTTTTTTAAATCTTTTTGAATAAATGAACTTGCAAGGATAGCGATAAGTAAAAAAAGACCGTTACAACGATGGGTACTGTTCCGTCGTTAATTAGAGTCATTTCGTTCTTTTTTCTCGTATTGTTAGTTGTCCGACATTCTAAGACCCTAAGACGGTGAAGACGTAGTTGCACAGCATTAACAGTTGGAGTAAGGAGCATAGTTTCCGGTCGTAGGTTGCGGCACCTGCGCTCACCTGCCCTCTTCCATCTTTCTCTCATCGCCGGAGTTACATGCAAGAATCTGGCGTATCTCCCCCCTTTTTTACCTACTCGTAACGTTACGATCTCACAGCATGCACACAAATGCGCTTCCCTTTCTCCCTTCTCTCCTCCCTTCCTCTCTCTCTCTCTCTCTCTCTTTCACCCCTCTCTTCTCTCCCCTTTTTCTCCTTCTTTAGCCTTTTCTTTCTCTACTACAGCTATGCCGCAATCTCACTGTTGAGAGTTTCACCTTTAACTATACATCGAACGCTACAACTCCCCTCTCCAGCTTCTATCTTGATGCTCTACTCTTTCAATCCCACCTTGTTTTTGAACTCCTCGCCGAATCGTAACCAAGTCTTGCTGCCCTCTCAATAGCAACAATTCATTCATGCCAAGTACAGTGGTTCTCCAAACGAAGATGACAAACTTGTTGAAACGTTCTGATAAACATTATTCTTCACTAAAAGTAAGAATGAAATGAAGCTTTGTCTTTAACGCCTACCGTGTACTGTTTGCACTTTACATGTTAACAGATTCTGTATTACCGAATCATAGCGATCGCAGAAACTATAGAGCAAAATAGTACTAAATTCAAGTTTGACTTTTGGCATGCAATTGTCACACACACACACACACGCACACGTGTGTACGTACACGTTGGAATTCTTCTATGAATTTCTTCCTTTAAAATTTTATGTCTTAAATAAATGTTTGTGACAAATGCGTTGTAAAATACAGGTAAACAGTAAGCAAATAGAATAAAAGTAGAATAGAGAGAAAAATTTTGATCAGTAGGATCTGGTAAAACAGACAGAGAGAATGAATACACATATCGGATCGAATTGAATCAAATCGAATTGGATCGAATCGGACTGGATCGGATCGAATTGGATCGGATGAGATCTCTCACTCCTATTTGTTTTCATAAACAAGTGGAGAGAAAGAGTAACGCAATGCAGGTGGATAGAGGAATAAAGTGAAGAAGACGAAAGAGTACTGGGAAGAAAGAGAAAAAGTACGAGTGAATGGATCGCGCCCTCAATCAATGAAACAGCGATTCTCAAACTCAAACTCATTAATCTTTGGAAACGATATTACGATTTGGTGTTTCGAATAATATGGTACCAAACCGTTTCCATAGTCATTTTACATGACACAGTCATTTTTAACTATGAGACGAAAAGTTTAAAAGATCGATCTTTCGGTACGAAATTGTTTATTCATTAAGATAAAAGATAAACGAACATTGTTGTTACACGTCTGTAATAAATAATTTATTGTTTATGATACAGGAATTTGTATATAGTCGTATCTTTAATAGTTAGTTATAACAAACCACACTACAGTTGTGGTAGGGTTAATTATTATTTACAATTTTTGATATACTTATATCTAGTTTCGAAAGAGAAACTTTTTATTTATGAGAAGATCTTATATATGAAATTCCAGGAATATGGAATGAAATGTCTAGGAAAAAACACAATATTGTTAAATGAGTGCACGTGGGAAGATTGTTCACGTGGCAGCGAGTTACTTAAAGAAAAGTGAAAAGATGGTCAAAGTGTAAAGCTCAAGGCAGCTCGAAGTATTGTAGAAATTTCTGCCATTTAACATCCACGTTATAATACTTTTTGAATGTTATTGCATGCATGATCGTGTGAATCGATGTGAAGAATCACGTGAATTGCGCATCACGTGTGTACCTACTTTACGTAGAAATACATATTAAACTTGCTACGTAGACTACATCGATCATGTGTTTCGCGTCACCTGTCGGATATTTCTGCATATAACATAGATTATTCTTTATTATTATCGAACGTTCAGTAAAAGCGATTTTCCAAGAATTCCTTAACTGACTGATAATTTTCTTCTTAATTTGGAATATCTTTCCCACTTTCCACTTACATATACTTACATATTTATGTACGTACACATTCTGATAGTCAGGGAGTTGAGAATTATCCTTGTAAAAAAAAAAAAAAAAAAAAAAAAAGGAATTTACCGATTTGCAATCGAGTATGTATCTATTGAATGTGTCACAAGTGAATCATGAAGATTTAATGACCATCGAATAGTAATAAAGTTAAACAAATGAAATGAACAAAAAGTGTGGCTCGTCACAAAAGAAAACCTAGCAGAACTGAATAATAGATCAAAAGAGTAAAATCTATGTAATCGATATACAAGTACATATAGAAAAGAGGAGAGAAACTAGAGAGAAAATAGTATTAAAAGAAAAACGAGATTAAAAACTTATCACAAAAGGTGGAAAAGACGTGAATGGAGCTGGAAAGGTAGATGAAAAATGAGAAGAAAAAAGAGTAAGTAAAAAGAAAGGGGAAAAAAGGGCTAAAACAAAAGATGAGGATAAAACAAGAATAAAAAATATACTACAAATATACAAAACAAAAGAGAAATTGCAACAAGGCAAAGATATCTAAGTAACGATTGAATGAAAAAGGCAGAATGGAATGGAATAGAATGGAGTGGAGTGGAGTGGAGTGGAGTGGAGTGGAGTGGAGTGGAATAGTGTAGAGTGGAATGAAGTAGCGTGTGGAGTAGAGTGTGGAATGGAGTAGAGGGGAGGGAAGTGACGGAGAAACAAGAACAGAGGGGTGGGTTAGAATAACGGGGGTTAAAATAAAGTGGACTGGAGTAGAATGGAGTGGGATAGTGCAGAGTGGTATGGAATGGAGTAGAATGGAGTGGAGCGGAGTGGAGCGGAGTAGAGTGGAGTGGAGTGGAGTGGAGTGGAGTGGAGTGGAGTGGAGTGGAGTGGAGTGGAGTGGAGTGGAGTGGAGTGGAGTGGAGTGGAGTGGAGTGGAGCGGAGCGGAGTGGAGTGGAGTGGAGTGGAGCGGAGCGGAGCGGAGCGGAGCGGAGTGGAGCGGAGTGGAGTGGAGCGGAGTGGAGTGGAGTGGAGCGGAGCGGAGTGGAGTGGAGTGGAGTGGAGTGGAGTGGAGTGGAGTGAAGCGGATCGGAGTGAAAAAAGAAGAGCAGAGAAGGGAGACTCATTCATGTTTTGCCTCTAGCTGTTAGAAGTCCAGTCGAACGAATAGTACACGCTCGTACAGCACGAATGTTGCGAGCTGTTTAACCTCGGACTAAATCGAATCGTATTGCAAAATATAAATCGTAAAACGTAGGACGTAGGACGTAGAACGTAGGACGTAAGACGTAGGAGGAGCGATAAAGAAGATAAAACGTGGAGAACGCAAGGACACAAGAAATAGTGTGGGGCACAGCGTGTGTAGCGATCGAGTAGAACGTGACTGTTTTGGAAAGTGTGCGAGACATCGGCCACGTTGCTGTTCACTGCCTGAGTGACTGTATTTTCTCATTGGGCGCGATAATACCAAGAACCGGAAAATTCAGTTTCATGTTCGAAAGAACGAGTTAGATTTCAAGACTTATTTGAATTTGTTGAATGGGCAACTACGTTGCAAAGTGTTTTCGATATACTTGAATTTTTTCTGTGAAAAAAGATACTACTTAGAAACTCAATTAACAATATTTCAAGATTTCTTACCATTAAAACTATCATTGAATTAGCAGTTGAATCAAGTAGGACATTGATATTTATGTTTAGAGAATTATTAAATTTATTGTGCATAAAAAGGTTGAGAAACAATTACTCGTACAATATGTTAATCGTAATACCTGCGACGGTTAGTGGTAAATTTGTTTGTGGTGGTATATAAACGCGTACACGTGCGTGCCTTGTTTCATGTTCGAATATTGTGTTGCGTGGTTATGCTATTTCAAGTTCTCATTTTCAATTTTATTCGACAATATTGACAACTGTATTGGCTGCACGGTGATCTGGGTATTCGTTGGATGATCGGTGATCGTCGCGATCACCGATCGTAAAAACAAACATTTTTATCGTTTTTGTCGGACGTGAAGAAGGACAAGAGAAAAGAGAAGAAAGAGGAGAAGGAAGGCAGAGAGAGAGAGAGAGAGAGAGAGAGAGAGAGAGAGAGAGGGGGGGGGGAAGACGGGGAGAAAGAAAAAAAGAAGCAGGAAGGATCGCGTGCGCGCAAAAGGATGGCCGATTTGATCTGTTTTTTGCTAGCAATGTTCGGGCAATTGCTCGTTCGTGAAAGTAAGGGTAGTCTCCTTGGCGTAGAACTCGATAAAACCGGTGAAAAATTTCTCAATGAATATTTATCGTTCGATGACGGCAAATATCTGGCGGAGTTACAGGAGTTTGAAGATACAGCGATCGAGCTTGATTTGATCGATCAAAAGAAGAAACATCGACCGACGCATCAACCGCCCAGGGTGCTCTACCAAATCGGGGTAAGTTCTCGTTGTCTGAAATAACAACGTAATACATATCGAGAGATAAATTTCGGATTAATTCTAATCGATTTTCATTGTTATCGATTTTGTTGTCGAAAAATATATTTTTAGATACTGAATCTTGCTTTATACATATTTTATAGATCCGTACAGATATAAAGTCCTTTTAACTTTGGAAACGATTCACTTTTTATATCACACGATTAATTCTTTGCAAATTTAATAAAATAAAAATTTTTTACTGCGGTGTCCCATTTATATTCAATGCAGATCAAACATTTATGTATATATATTTGAAATATTTTTATGCTAGCAATGCGTTTTTGTTTTATTTATAGAAAAACAAGCTATCGTTTTTTTTTCCTATTAATGACAATATTGGCACAATTCTGTGTGAAATTTATCTGGTATTCTTTGACGTCAATAGATTAATAGCTTTTGGAAAGAATTTTACGAAATTAATATTTCAACAATGTTTGTTACTGTACACTTTCAATCGTCCAAGAAAAAAAATAGTCTATTTTTACATTCTTCTCGATGAAGTGTTGTCGTTGAAAATTTATTCGGTTTTTAACCATTTCAGGCTATAATTTCTTACAAAAGTGCGAAACGTGTTAAACAATGTTATTCATCGTTTCTCTTACTGTTTAATTGTGTTACTTTTCATATCTTTATATTCTCTGTTGCCCATTTCTCACTTTTGCAATGTAAAAATAGAAAAAACCAAAAATTTAAAAAAAAAAAAAGTGCGTGTAAAAGTCTAAGGATATATTTGACTTGTATCGTTTTATACTTTATACTGACCGTCAGAATGCAAGAAGCATCTTGCGACTGATCATTTACTATAACCTGTGCTTATACGTATACGTACGTATATATACGCGCGTGCAAGAGTAGCACTGTAGTTCGAGAACCAGGTGTCATTTTCACTGCGGCTATAAGAGAAGTGAGAGACGCGTGAGAATTTCCGGATGGAACGCGCAGCCTTTCCGGTCTCCCTATTATCCCATTTTAGTTCGCAGCCACCGAAGGTTTTAATACGTACAATCTTCTGGGAACGTTGAGACGAGGAGGTAAGATGGGGTGGGCAGAAGAAAGAGAAGAGAATATGGGAAAACGGAATGAAACGGAACCGAACGGAACCGAACAGAACAGAACAGAACAGAACGGAATGGGACGAGACGGAACGAGACGGGACGGGACGGGACGGGACGGAACGGAACGAAACGGAAGGGATCGGTAACGAGAAAGTACGAGAACGGGAAAAGTGGATGATCATTCTAAAAAAATGTTGACCCCATATATTATAGCAACAAACGATCGATCGATCGATATCAGAAATTGTTCTACGTACGTATGTACGCATATACTTGTCATTGTAAACATTCAAAAAAACGAATTAACTATATAGCTATGTAACTAGCATGTGTAACATTGTGTGCTCAATCTTACACACTCAATTCCATACTTTTATGCATAGAAGCTAGATAAAGAAAAGAAAAGAAAAGAAAAGAAAAGAAAAGAAAAGAAAAGAAAAGAAAAGAAAAGAGAAGAAAAGAGAAGAAAAATGTGAAAAGAGTTTACAGGGGGAAGGAATGAGGAAGAGAGGGGCGGGAGGGAGAGAGGGAGGAAAGAGGCGGAGAGGTGGGGAGGGTGTGGGTTGGAGAGGCAAGCCAAAGCAAAAGTAGCTTGGCAAAAGTCTACGAAAGGGTATTTGAAAAGTTTAGCTTAGGTGCTCGAGCGGCACGTAGATTGCAAACGACGAGTCAACAGGACGTACGTGATTGCCTCATTCAGCGGATTGACCGACGCCGTTTGAATAGTGTAGTTAGACCAGATGTCTATTCTTCAACATAGAGGGGAGACACGTATCTCTTGAGCATGTTACACACAACTTCCTTTGCTCGATCATTTTCTCTCTCTGTTGCGCAGGTGCTAGCACATTCCTCATTTGCTCGATACAATCTCACATACTATGTATTTTCTTCAATTCATCTTTGATTCACGTTAAAACAATTGTTGACTCGTAAAATCAAGTCAATCGATCTGCCAATATTTCGATTAATATAACAACAACAACAACAACAACACAGTCAGTTATGTAGTCATTCGATCTTACTATTCTTTTCGTAGTCTTTTCGATGATTTTCAGAATATCTGCAATCGCTCTTGTTTAATGAGATCTTCAATGTTGTTGTCAACCTCGACCGGTTTTCCCGAGTGTGGTACATCACCGAGATTGAAATTTCCTGCACAGAACCTGGCAAGCGCGTTCGTTTTTGTACTGTATCTTCTCTAGAAATCTCCTTTTCGACAGCATAACGTGTCACTTTATCATCGTTCATCTTTTAAATTAACTCTTTGCAAAAAGACTTTGCAGAATTGTACTTAAACTAACTTTACAGATAATCAAATGCTAATGGGTTATGCAAACAATACTAAACATATCCGCAATTAACAGTGATTAACTCCATCTTCTAACAAAAAGCGGAACGAACTTTCTGTTCAATTTGATATTACGAAATCTTCAAGATTCTTTACGATTCGAGACAAGCATTCTCTTTTAAGTGCGATTAAAACATGATTTTTTTTTACATTTTGCTGTATTAAATTGTAGAATAAAAACCTGGCAAACAATTTGATCCCAAGCAGAATAGATGAAAACTTGAGACTAATAATTTCTTGATCGTAATATATGTAAGTATATCTCTCTCTGTCCGTTTGTCTGTCTGTCTGTCTGTCTGTCTGTCTGTCTGTGTCTCTCTCTCTCTCTCTCTCTCTCTCTCTCTCTCTCTCTCTCGATAAATAGATAGATAGATAGATAGATAGATAGATAGATAGATAGATCGATAGATAGATAGATAGAAGTAGTAAGTATAAATATATGTGTATTTAAGGGATATGTATAGTACAGTAGTATCCACTGTACTATATGCGTCAGCATTTTTGCCCACTTAGAATTGGGACTGTCTTAGTCACACGCTACCACCTTATCGTGCAATGTGCCCAAGGCCGTGTGAAATACGAGCGAGCAACAGCTGTATACCGATATTTTGGCAAAATTCGCAAAATATGCCTCCCCGCTTAATCGTTCGCTCTTGATACCGACTGCGTGGGCATGTTTACGTGGACGCTACTGTAATAGGTGACAACCGTATTATTTTCGACTATTAACTTTTAATTTGCACATCGATCATGCACCAACGAGCGAAATGAGAACTAAGAACATTCAGGAGATACGGTTAAATTATAATAATATTGCAAAGTATCGGAGATAGTAAGCGGGAGTTGCGAGCGCTTATCCTCGCGGATCTTGCATCGGTATAGGCCAGACGCGCAGCAGAACGCGGCGCATTTCCTTGTGAAGCGGGGTCAAGCTGAGAACGGTGCGCAACGACCATGATCCGCTATCGATCGTGTTGTTGCTTTTATTAGTCTTCGTTTCAAAGGACTAACGGATCTCGGTGTTGTTTTTCGTTCTTTGGCTCGAAAAACAAATTCCTTAAAATCGAATTCAGAGAGATAGACAACGAACGTGTCGACCGAATTATCGTACATTTATATGTATTTCATTGTTAACAACGAAATCCTTTAGCACGATGTCCTTTCGCGCTAGTATCGAATACAAATATCATTCACGCAATTACCTTCCCAACGAGTAATAATAAATAAATAAATAAATAAATAAATAAATAAATAAATTGGGGAAAATCAACGAGGAAAAGAAAAAGGAAAAGAAAATTTTAAAAGATTGAAATAACAAGGGAAGATCCATCAAGAGAAACACCGTCGACAAAAGATACGACAACGCGAACTAATGCGAGCACACATACATCACGTCAAGATAGATAGATAGATAGATAGATAGAGAGAGAGAGGGAGAGGAGAGGGGAATAAGTAGTTATGAGAAAGATTGAAGAAAATGGGTGCGAGGCATTGACTGCAACAATGTCGTAAATGTTTGTTAATTTTGATCTTGCAGGACAGCGAGGACGAGTTGCCCGAATGTTCAGACCGAAGCGAAGTTTGCAGCAAGGTGGATTTATACGGATCACCTTGGGTCGAGAGACAATGTCGTTGCCCGGATGGTCGTGCTTGTCCTAGCAGTTTACACGGAGACGACGGACACACGATAGTCGATAAAACACGGCAATACAAGCTTTGCGAGCCAGTGAAACGTCTACCCATCTGTCGTTACTTCAAGTTAGTCGCGATCGTTCGTTTAATCGGGAATATACATCAAGTGGCGCAGCGCGATCAAACGTACCGATTCGCGAATGCTTTACGCGTGCCTCTAGACTGTATACACGTTCTTCTATTACACGCACGCGTAGCGTACAAGATGGCTGTTTGCTGTTTACAGAGACGTCACATGGACGTTGGCTCCTGGAGGGGGTCCAGCGAACGCGACGGTTCAGCGAGTTTATTGCCGATGTCGGCCAGGCAGCGTACCTTATCTAGTTCGAAGGCAAGCCTACAGATCTTCCGAGGGAAGTCCAGGATTTATCTATGCATTCGCGTGCTCTCCTCAAAGCGTAAGTTTTCTTGTTTATTTCTGAATCCGCGTCCGTACTCGCGTTCGCGTTTCTGTTTCCGTTCCCGCTCCCGCTCCCGCTCCAATTCCCGTTCCTGTTCTCGTAATACATCTACACGATACGACACGATATATACAACGTTCAATGGTATCATTGAAAATGTCAAGTTGCAAGTTAGTGTATCGAAACGTCGAGTACGGCTACTCGCAGAGCGAATGGTCAGAATGGGTGAAAGGCACAAGCAAGCGAGTCGATGAACGTGTTACGAATGAAACTGACATTTCAGAGACTACGTTGTCAACACAAGGAACCCTGTCGACTGTTCACCGTACGCAAGAGACGGAGCTCGCAACTCGAGGAGGTAAACGCATCGCCTCTTTGTCAGTGTCCAAAAGGCCATCGATGCCCGAGAAGACACACCGATCCAGGATCACTGCCAGCAAGATCTTATTCCGGCGTTTTGGAAATTAAGACGTACAGCGGATACTGCGTACCTTTGCAATCGCATCATTCCGAAGCAGTTTATAACGTTTAACACGATTGCAACTTGATTTTGAAGCGTGTCGCATGCAACTAGCGTTTGCATTCGCTCGTAAATAACAATAACCAACTAAAGGGAATCATTCATTTGTGATATTCGCGGCCGCGATGCGTGCGTAGTCTCAGTATTCTGAAATTTTGAACGCGTTCTCGAGCCAACAGGGAGAAAAATAGTGGCAGGGAGAGCTGATCAATCGCGATTTTTGCTTCGAGGTATCGACTGTAAGACTATAAGATAAAATTACTACCAATCAGTCGTCTCGATTGGTTTCCGTTCATTTGGAAGTTGTGGAGTTCCAAGTTGTACCGTCCATTCATAAAAGCCTATAAAGTCGTAAAATCCATCGAACCGTTCCATTCTCTCTGCGAGTATGATCGATACGACTCAAAGTAATTTGGATTTCTTTCGTTTCGGAAATGAAACATGTTTGAACTGGAAAATATTAGATATCATCATTTGATATCACGATAGAAAAAGTCTGTTATACGTATTTCGTATTATATAGGATCTATCATACGTGTATCTGATATTGTTACATTATTACGTGCTACACTACCTATGTATGTGTAATGTCTCTTTTGTAAATATTTAATTTAACAAAAAATTGAAATAAACCAGTTTCATTATCGTCAATGTTACAACCAATATCACAATCATCATTGCCGTATCTCATTAATGTATTATAATAATTTTATATAATAACATTATAACGTACGTATTTAGGCCTCAATCAACTTTGTTATTTATATCAATTATTGTTATTATATGTATATGAATCTTACTATTATTATTACTAAATTTATTATTCTTGTTGTTCTAATTTATGTAGTAATGGCGATTATTAATTAGCAATCACTTCACCTGATACCAAGTTATATACTCGTATGTACTCGAATCTTATGTATGTATGTATGTATGTATGTATGTATGTATGAACGTATGTATAATATATCCTCGATTTCTTTTACGATTACATAACGAGCAAAACGCTGTTTGAAAGACGTTATCTCCTAGAGAATTCAAACGAGAAGCGAAATAACAAACAAGAGGTGCAAATTAAAAAAAAAGAAAAGAAAAAAAAGAAAGAAAGATTTTATTTGTCCAAAACAATAACAATTCGAAGAGTTTAATTAACTTTTCTTTTTTCTGTTTTCCTCACTCAACCATGAAATGAAATAATGAAATTTCTATGGTCGATAAACTAGATCTTTGACATACGAGAGCTTCGTGTTTGCTTTTCAACGTGCAACGCCAGATGGCGCAAGTTTGAAAATTCAGAGACTTGTGCTAATACTTTATCAATTTAAACAATTTACTTTGAATAGAAATGTCTTTCAGAGTTACTACATACTTGAGAACTTGTTGGAAAATATTTCATTATTCGTCTCTATTACGTTATCTTGAATAATTTTCGCTTTGTTTTCGCGTTGCTCGTCCATTGTGGCTACGTGCGTCGTGTTTGATAATTTGTCTTAAAAGAAAAAAAACGTATTTGTACTAAATAATACTAACTAATAAAAGATGATACTATATATTACTATTATTACTATACTTGTTGCTCATTGCTCATGTTATTAATATGTTTTAAATATCACGTCAGTAATATTAGAATAAGAATAGATTATAATGTACACATATTTTCAGTCAACGTATGAACGTTACCAAATATGAACGTGTGAGAACAAAGGAGGAAAGTAAGGAATAAAGCACGAAATAATGAGATGTAAAGTTAATAGAAATAGAAAGATGGAAATGGAAAAGAAAATTTGCATCGAAGCTAAAATAATTCTTAACGACGTTAAGAACAGGAATGAAATTGGTAGCAGAAAGACTCTAAAATTAAAGTCTCGTTAAATTATACGCAAGTAACATTAAACATGGAAACTTGTACATGTACATGTACATAATACTTACGCACATGTGTGGTAAGAAATAAATTTGTTGGATGATTGCAGAGAAAGAAGATAATAAGTAATAGGTACATATGTGTATTTATGCTTAGGAGGAAATACAGAAATTAAATTAAACAAATACATCATGCAGTATAAAAAAATCATGTAACATAAAGTTGTGACGTCGAGGCAGGAGAAACAAGAGTGTTGTTAAATGAAATGACAAACTAACGAAACAAACGGAAAGGATGGGAACGATACAGACCGGACAGTGTGGAAAGTTTCGAATTCAGGATAGAGCTAAGATTGATCTAATTGTAAGCGCCGAATAGATGCGATTGACAAAACGTAAATACGAGTAGGTATTTATGTACGCATACGAACGAAACACGGTAGTTGAAATTACATTGACCCTTTGTTTTGAAGCGCAGTCAGATACGTAGCAAATTACTCCGCGGTATGTTGGATGGTAGAAATACCGAAGCATGATATGTACGCTTAATTAGTACGTCGAATATCATAATAGAGGAGAACCAACTGTACACGTGTACACGTGTACAATGTACATGTAGACAGACCAGTTGAATCTCCGGTTGATTCCTCCGATTCGAGATCGAAGAAAGGACGACGGGACGTTACATTACGTGCTTTGAAGATGCACGGCTAAGATAATTCTCTATGCAAGGAAACAAGATCACCACGAATCTCTCGTTCAGAAATCTGGTTTGAACGATGTATCGATAAAGTGAACCGACAACAAGTTTACCGCTGGGGACCACGATGATCTCATGCTCGATATAATTTTCTGGTATTTGACCGATCGCGCGAAAAGTAGCGGTACTGCAGTTATCGTGCTCCGATTTGCTTCCGTTTTCGCTTTTTTCCGAGTAGCGATTGCGCGCATGCGCACACGTGACCAACTTTACTCGTGCACGATCCGAGCGATCGCTTACCACGATCGATCACAACTGCGCTTTTTACGAATGTTGCTCCATTCAACTAAGGAAAACTACTACTACTTTTCGAAAAACTTTTGAGAAATTTCGTCACGGACAGCGAGACGACGTGACAAGTAACAGCAATCGGATTAAAACAAATTTCTCAAATATTCTTCAACTATTTATCAACTATTATAAATTTCTTCGATCCAAATTGAATATCAGTCTTATTACGAAACGCTGTTGTTTCGATGAATCGATTGCTAAATTTATTACTAGATTCCTCATCTAAGAGAATTTGCAATCTATTGCCACGCCGTTACGAGAGAATTTGAAAAAAAAAAAAATAGTAATTGATATGCCCAGAGAGAGAGAGAGAGAGAGAGAGAGAAATATAAAAAAAAGGAGAAGAAAAGGGGGAACGAAGAAGAAAGAAGAAAAAGAAGAATAAAATGAAGAAAGAAAAGGAAAAGACGAAAAGGATACAACTTGTTTTATGAGATTGTCTTCTTACGACACAGAGAGTAATATCGCGTGATTTTCTTTCAACGCGTTGCAAAATTTAGTTTCAACGAACAAATTTCTCAGTTGTCACGGATAAATCTGGCCCGGTAACGATTTGTGATTTTCGACGACTGTCAGTTTCCGATTCCGGTGGTATTTACTCTACTTGCAAGGATGAACCTACCAGTGTACTAGTATGTTTAGAATATTCGGTGAATAAGTGGTGGACAGGCAAGTAAGCAGATGTGTTGATGGAGGAGCAAAGGAAGATAGAGGATTGGTGGAGATGCAGCTTGGGATTCCACGCATAGTCAAGGGGTCTCTGGTTGGTTGGTAAGTGGGACTAGCCGGGACTCATAGGCAGCATGTCTCCTACGAGGCTCACAGTCCCATTCGATACTCTGAAACGCGTTTAAGCGCGGTGTTTGCTTACTTCTTCGTGCAAGTTTTCTCGCTTCGTGTACTCTTTTTCACGAAATTCGGTGAAACGATCATGCAGAAGAACTTGAACGTCGCGGCTTGATCTTGTGTAGAACGCATCGGGAAAAGAAATAGAGAGAGAGAGAGAGAGGGAGAGAGAGAGAGAGAGAGAGAGAGAGAGTTTGCGTTTCTAATATTGCAAAATTTTTATCGTGGAAATACGTCGTCGATCAAAGTCGAATAAAGATTTCGAGTCGATCGAGATTCATCTGCTCTCGGCTCTCCGTCGAGAACCGTTATTACATTCATCGTGGATATTTTCCCTCAGAAAAAAAGATCGTCCTAGCGTTCTACGCGTACAATTACGTTCGGAAAACATTGTTATAACGGATCACGCTGCGAAGAATCGAAACTCCAAGACTAGATCGAGGTTGGGCTGGGGGTCGGGGTCGAGGTCGAGACCCAGATCAGGATCTTGGCCGAAATCGAGGTCGTGCTTGGATGTCGAGGGTGAGTTCGGGGATTACTTGTCCCTGATATATTCTCATCTTCAAACTACGTTTCTTCTTGTAAAGTAGAGTAAATCAGAGTTACTATACTATTATGATTATTTGTACATACACTGTGCATACATACGTCGTAGTATATGATACACATATTCGTCATTTTCTCACTAAGCTAAGTGAGACAGTACGAAATTATACACTGGAAATAAAAAAATATTTGCTCGAAAGAAAGAAAGAAAGTAAATATGACATACGACGAGAACGACGATGATCAAAATTTTAAATCGAACAAGCACGCGTCTGAAAAGTTAAAAGTAATCTTCTCTAAAATGGGAACTATACCACTAATCACCCCAAGCTTATAGACGATTATAACGAGTATATTTCTGCTGAATTAAAACTCCGAGTTAAAAATCTTTTTTGCGGAAACGAACGAAATGTCACTTTACCGGAAAAGGAGAGAATAAAATATTTGCTTCCAAATTTGTGTATATCAACTTGCCAAATATGTATATATCAATACTCATATTCTCGACTCTATTTTTACATGCAAGAATGAACGAACGTCGAGCGTTTTTCCGTTTACTTGCATTCATTCATCTCTATTGTATGACACTGCTGCGTTCACGACCGCGTTACCACCGTGTATGCATGTACGCATCACGCGTGTGGTATACCGTGTATACCGCGTGCTGTGTCATCATCTCTATCGCGACAGAAAGCCCGTCAACAACAAAATGACAACAAATTTCTTTCAAACGGTAACTTTCTAGTTTATCGTGTAAAAATCACTTTGTTCGTTAAATTCCTATTTATCTGCATTTTGTTACTGACGTGAATTTTGCATTGAATGCAAAGTTTGGAAATGAAAGAAAACATTAACCAATTAATTGATCTCGTTGATATCAATTCGACCAACGCGAATTATTCGTAAATGTTTTGACGCTCGACGCTCGACGATTGAACATCGTAGATACTCGAAGAACTAATTGAACGATTTTCGTAACAAAAGTTCAACTTTTTAACGAACCGAACGGTCTTCTTCATTGGATATATGTAATATATGTGCACATAAGTACAAGTACGTAGATAGAATTTAGGTCGCAGTGTGAATCATAGTGGCGTCGTGAGAGTTGCAGGAAAAAAAAGAAGAAAAAAAAAAAAAAAAAAGAAAAAGAATCTGAAAGAGACGGAGAGGCGAGATAGACAGTTTCCTTAGAATGCGTTTGAAAGAAAACGAAATAAAATCAAAAATCGTATTGAATCGTAAATGAAAGACAGAGCACGGAGTAATTAGCAATGTTTGCATCTTACGCCGTAATAAGCAAGCACTTACATACAGGTATGCGTATAAGTACTTAGGTTAGCCGCCTCATTGAATTTTAGCGGTTGTTGCATGCCGCGGCCTTGAACATGCAAAGAAAGATAACGGCTTGCGAGAAATGTAACAGGTTAACCTGATTTCACCGCATCCGCGTAGTGAATAGTATCGAGCTATAATTACTACGACAGCCTTCAACATGTGTTGAAGACAACTGTTGTTGCGCCCGATAATAGATAACCGCGATAATCGTGAAGTTTCATTGTTCCCACCCACCTGTAAACCCGGATTTGTACGCGGATGAAATTCGTGTACGCGTTAACTTTGCAAAGATACTTGGAGATGCGACTCGTAGTAGGTAACAAATATTACTGTTATAAAACCGAAAATAATTGACTTCGGGGAATGAAAACAGATCGATTTTTCTGCGAGAAAAAAGAAAAGAGAGGAGATGGACAGTGAAGGTATTACTTGGTATTAGTAGACGTAATGAGGTGCAACGCGGAGAAAGAAGAAGTGGAAGGAACGTGTATGCCTATGGATTATGGATATAATGTGGTAGCATTTAGAACGGCTTTTATCGTTGGCGTTGAAATTTCGCGACTCAATGGAGAACTGAGAAATTGCGCTCTCTCTCTCTCTCTCTCTCTCTCTCCTACCCGTCTCCTCTCTCGTGGATATATACCGAGAGAAGTTCTGATACCGTTAGCGGGCTTGAACTCTCCCTTTGTACTCGTTACGTATTTTCTCCGTCTCTTTCTTCTTATAGGTATCACTTTCTTTTTTTTACACTCTTGCCAACATTCTGTTCTCTCGACCAAAGGGGACAAGCCGGTACGTACAAGTATTTGCTCGCCACACCGTGAAAGCCGCTAAAAACGAAACGAAATCCCACGCTCTCTCTCTCTCTCTCTCTCTCCCTCGTCTTTTGTCAATCTGTATCCGCGATTTGCGCTTTCGTTACAAATTTCACGTTGACAATTATGACAGTTATCAAGTAGTTAGTAATTAGACGTTTAGGGTATGAACAAGTATCGTTCGTATACTCGTCACCAAATATTTTTCTTTTTACTCTTAGGAGATACCAGGTGGTTGGCGTTGGCGTTTGAAGAAGATCACGAAGGAGAACCAGTTTCTTTGCTTTTTCTATTGAACGTATCGATATACTGATATACCGATATACCGGAGATACCGGAGATACCGGAACGAAAATGAAGTCGATCCGAAGAGCGATATGGTTGGTTCCGTTGGCGGTTGGCTGTATAGCTTTACCGGAATTAGAAACGAATTCGAAGAATACGGGCAAGACGAGGCAAGCCAGGACGATGCCGTTATATTTCAACGAGAGCGGGTCCAACAGTTCGGTGACGACGTCCAATAGCAATAACAGCGGCATTGATGAGAACAACATCGAGCCCGCCGTTAACAACTATACAAACAGTATCGGTAGCAACGACGTCGACGGCATTGTTGCATCGAAATCGAAACCATATCTTTCCGGAGTTTCTGCTACGATTAGCAACGATGGGCTGCTCGTGTCGTCCCTGTCGCCGGCATTAACCACGTCAATATCGACGTCGACACCGACATCGACATCGACGTCGACATCGACATCGACATCGACACCGATATCAACGTCCACGACAACGTCGACGAAACAACATTCTCTCGCGGGAATAACCGAGCTGTCCCTAACAAGCGGTTCTTCGTCGTCGCCAAATTGGTCGATCGCAGACAGCAAAACAGAATCAAGTCCATTGGCAACGAGCAACCGTGGAACAACCACGACCACGAAAACGACAACGAACACATTGGCGGCGGCGGCGGCGGCGGCGGCGGCGACTGTCACGATAAATAGCAGTGCCTCCAACACAAGTTCGAGCGCGTCTCCTACCGAAGCTTCCTCGAGAACGATCGCTTCTAATCGAGACACGAGTACCTTTTTATCGTCCTCCAAGAAATCCACCACGATGTTCAACGAATTTGTTACCACGCCTGCTACGACGTCCGCGAAGGAGACGCGAGAATCAACCGGGAAAATTCGCCCTCAAATCAAATTGACGACCAACTACACTAGCCTGACCGAGGTGAGTAAACGTTTTTTTTTTCTTTTACGATTCTAACGTCTGAGGCTAATGTCTAAAGACAATGAACAAAAAATTAAATGTCGGATTATCGGAAATTTCATTAAAAAAGATCAAAGGAACAAAAGTTTCGCGTGCGAGTATAAATAGTAAAATGAACGAGGGCACTAAAAACGGAAAACGCCGGGAAAGGTTACAACAATTTCTGACGAAAGTGCGAGAGTACGGCTCGAACGGAAAGTTACTGCACGCCGCTTAATTTCATTGCGAGGATTAACAGGCGAGATACAACATATTTGTAAACACAATTGTTCTAAATGCAAAAGTGTGTACGATAAGAAGATATTTTACGAGAATTTGATCGTCAACGTCCATGGAACATTATACGTGGCAAGCAAATGATCCTAATGCTCTGTGCAGTTTTCATTCTCGAGACAAATCATTGTGAAATACCTTTTTCTCCTCAACTATTGGGCATAGGACCAATGTAATATTTTTTTACTTGGAATTTAATATTCTTCCGATTTATAAGGGAAAAAATGGTCCGATTCAAAAAAAAATAACCATGAAAATCTCGGAAATTTCGAAAACCACAGAAAATTGATACGCCTTAATTGATATCTTGCCTCCTCGAAAACCATACAACTTTTGCATTAAACAATTTCTCATTAGACGCACAATGTAAAATTGTTGTTTCAGGTGTGCAAGTTACGTGAACCACATTACATTAGTTACATTTAGTTATCATTCATTCGAGAGATTCAACTAATCGACAAATAACCAAATAGTTATTACTCGTAGCATGTTCATTTCATTTCTTACAATTGGCCAAGATCTTCCAACCGATTAGATTGTTTCTACGGAAATATTTCCTTCGCAACTCACATTTCCATGAAATTTTGTTACTTGTTCGTTTCTTGTTTCACTTTTTTCCTTTTCATCCCTGACAGTTATTGATATATCCGGTAATTATTTTAATACGTATCACGTTGTACTTGGAAAATGATCATCTATGAAACTCGTATGTGCATGTTCCGCGAATTACAGTTACGAATGTGTAACGTCGATATGAAAGATCGGATCGGATGTAAAACGTAACGGATTACATTTTATTATACGCAAACAGTTAATGATTACTTGTGATAGATCTAGCGTTACTAGAGTAAGAAGGAAATGGCAAAAAGAAAGAAAAGAAAAAAAAAAAAAAGAAAGAATGCAATTGGCGCGGAATTCCGAGTGATTGTCTATTTGCAACAGTTTATCGACATTGACAAATATAAAGTTATTAAACACTAGCGATAAAAATAAATAAATAATTTGAATTGTTAGTTTTGTAGGTATATGTATACATATATTATACCTATATATATATCGTATATATCGTAAAATGGAAAAGACAATGTTATTGCTAAATAATATAAAGAATTATTTCGTTGGAATATCAAGAAAATACGTACGTTTATGCTTAATATAAAACTGAAAAATATATAACGTGATCAAGTTGCGCTGATGTTGATGCAGATTTTAATGGAAGAACGAATATTGCAAAAGCAGAATGATATCTCGAAGGATCAAATAAATCTGCCATCGAACAACAAGGTAAATGAAATTGAAGACGCTTTAGTCGTCTGGATCGATATCGACAAATATCATACATAGAGTAAGTTTATCGAAATTACGTTCGTAACGTGAAACTGATATTTAATTTTAACAAAACTGTCCGAAACAGAGAAATGGACCGAATCGAATTGCATTTAAAGTTTTCACCATCTCGTGTAGTACATAGTGTATGTAGGTTAAAAGAGATCGAGGATTTATACTATAGATTATCATTGGCAGATTTTAATTACATACATACTCGTCGTGTTCGTCGGGTTAGGTTTGGGTTGAATATTCGAATTTTTTTTGTTTTTTTTCTTTTTTTTCTTTTTTCCAAGAAATTGTCACGCGAATCGCATTGGTCGCTTTAGTATTTGAAAAGGAGGGCAAGTGCTCATGACCGTGACGTGCCAGTGGATCGGTCGATGGTAATATCGGTAGTGGAACGTGACGGTACCAAAACAAGCAGAAAAGAACGAAAAGGGGAAGAGTGTAAAACGGGAAAAGAGCAAGGAAAGGGTAAACGTAGAATCGAAGGATTTCCATCAGTCGTTGAACACAATGTTGCACGTACATATATATATATATATATATATATATATATATATACACACACACACACGCATAAATAAGTGCTCAGATGCATAGTATCTGCGTTACGTGGAATCTAATCAGAAAACGAAAACGGTCGTAATCGTAGTGACGGTCATCGTCATGTTAACAAGGACATAAAATTAAACAAATTGACGACACGGCGAATAAAATTCAGACGAAAATTCAATAATTGAAGGAGCAATCGCGATTTCTCGATTTCTCGCGTTTAAAAAAAGAGCAACGAACGATTATCTAGACGAACGCGAATTTATTCGACCATTCGACCATCGACAGTCCTTGCTAACGATCTTGATCTTTCTCAATGTGAATTTCTTTCTTTATGAATTTCTATATCGACACGACTGATATTTTGGACAACGATAGGAAACATGTTACCGTTTACCAGATTGATCTATCGATAGAAATTTGGCTAATTAAGCGTAACGTTTGTAACAAATACAAGTTTGATTTTACAGTTATATGAACATTTGATGATTACTCGCTGGCGCAACTGACATTGTTCAATTTCTCAAAGACGAGAAACGATGGTAACCGTTGAAACGGTTCTTTCCCCGTAATAACCAATTATTCGGAGCGCCAAAAAGATTCTTAAAAGTTGGCAAATGAAAGATACCGCATCAAGATTGACATCGAGATCGATGTTGGCATTGCCAACGCAGAGCACGGATTCAAGCGCGGCTTGTGATTATAGCCTGTAATATTGTTATCGAGTTATCCCTAATGGAACAGGCAAACGTTTGTGGTTCATGGGAATCACTAAAGAATCACGATATTGGATTCGCTGCTCGGTAAATTCCGATTTATTCTGCGTCTTTCAACGACTCTCTTCTATCTTTCTTTCCTTTCCTTTCCTTTCCTTTCCTTTCCTTTCCTCCCCACACACACCGCCCCCTCCCTTCTTCCCCTCTCCGTCGTTCACCTTTCTCTTCTTTTCTCAATTTATCTCCCTTCCTGCTCCTTCCTACTTTTCTTATTTGGAACTACGTTCCACGTTCCAAGCGGAATTTTTTTTCTCTTTCTCTTTGTTCCTCCTCGTTTATACTATACGTAGGTACATACGCGTATACGTACGTATGTACGTATAGCTAGAAGCACACGATTAAGTTGGAGGTACTCGAAGAGTGAATGCAAGTACATTTGTACGTCCAGTCTATATAACGTGTGTCTATAACGCGAATAAAAGAAGAAGAAGAAGAAGAAGAAGAAGAAGAAGAAGAAGAAGAAGAACGAGGAGTAAATGAAGACTGCGTGCGAGGAAAGGGGAATAAAATTGTCGGCTATTTGATTGATTTGCAGACAGGAGTACGACTACCGGAGGGTGCGAGCGCAGCTCTGGCAAAGCCAACCAAGTATCATTATTATCCGCATAATCAACACATCTACTTGTTGCCAGAATGCGCGGTTCAACAGGTTTGCAACGCGGTTTACGTTAGGCTGAACTTTACCCAGCCTCTGTGCGCTTGTCCAGGAAGATACCGCGACCCTTGCAGCGCCTCTCTCGACAGCGACGATCTCCACACTACCGAGCTGGTCACCGACCCTCGAACCAAGGTTAGTCGCCTTGCCTTCCCTATCCGCCTTTACTAGACCTCCTTTATTCCTGCGGTCGCTCCGCGTCTATCTTTTCTCGCTTCTCCCGAGAAGCACGATGCCACGTTACGCTTATCGAACACCTCGTTACGCTTAACGTAACGTAACGAAACCAAATGGAAGGAATCGATTCTCGAGTCGCCTCCCGACTCTACCTTTTGCTTCTGCTTCGAACTCTGCGACCCTGTTGCAACTTGCTGCTGCAACTTGCTTACTGCACTAAATGAATTTTCTGAAAATTCCATTCTTAATCTTCGAAACACGATTAAACTTTACAATTTTACAGACATTCAGACATTTGATCTTGTCTATCTTTGTCAATCTTCTGCAATAAATTGCTTTGCGACAAAAAATCACGAATTTCCGAATAATTAAAATGTGGACGAATGTAGACTATGTCTCGAAGGGATCAAGTACTCGTTGCACATTATTTTTCAAACGTATATACGTATATACGTAAATGTTACGGTTACTAGTAGCAGATACATAGCACGTATACAGAGTTGCAGAATAATGAAACGATGAAATTGCATAGATGCTCTGAAGCGAAAGCAACGTCTTCTCTTCCCTACTCTACCCTACCCTACCCTACCCTCTCTTTCCCCCTCTCCCTCCACCTCACCTTCTTTACTTTTGTTTTCTCCTTCAGTATGGATTATACGTATATGTATATGTAAATGGTGGAAATGAAATTAGTTGATATGCAACTTTTATTCCCATTAGTTCGAAAACAATCGGTAGGCGAAAGCTCTGGATGTGGGAAAAGCTCGACTACTAATTTAGTAACGTAATCTCGAATAACTTTTAAATTTCAAAATTCTTTTCAACTTTTCCAACATTAACTTCCTGCATGTTTTCTTGCTCTTTTTCCCCAAAGATTATTCATCTTTTTCTTTTTCCTTCTCCTTCTCCTTTGTCTTTCTCTCTTTGTCGTCTCTCCCTTTCCTTTTCATACCTATTCCCATACCGTGATTTGAACAAATTTTTCTCGCTATCTAACAAAAATCAACAAAATGAGACGAGAGTTCCATCGATTGAACCGTAGCAATAGGACGTTGTTTGTGGCCGATTACAATGTGCGATTTGAACGCAATTCAAGTCGCGAAACGCAGTCTATGTACAAGTTATTCGACTTTCAGGCTCTGACTTTGGTGAAAACATGTGAACCCGTGGCGGAAATGCGCGAATGTAGAGTACCAAGAGACTGGTCTCTCCTCGCGCTACAAAACGTGCGAACGGGAAAATCTCACTATCTCGTAATATGTCGCTGTCCCGATGCCAATATATTGGGTACGTAAATACGAAAAAGTATAGAATAATTGTATATGTACGAGTGTATGTACATATGTACGATATCATATCGATATTGATCAGATAGAGCATAATCATTGTTTAAATCCAAAGTTTTCACACTAGAATTACCAAACTGGTATGAAAGTAACCGATTTATCATTTTCGCGTGTTGTAAATATTTTGTTATACATGTAAAACGTTGTTATATATTTTCAGAAATCTAAATGATTTTTCGTAAAGCGTAAATAAATAAATGAATAAATAAATAAATAAATAAATAAATAAATAAATAAATAAATAAATAAAAGCTTGTATCGTACTCTATCGTAGTACAAAGCTTTTCTATTCTTCCGACTCGAATGTCCCTGATGGAAATTCTATGCTTCCAGTTGTGCTGGCAGTTCTAGCGTGTATAATATGTATTATTTCATACATGAACTATTATATACGCGAACCGTAAGTTACAATTACTAGATATTCGTGTATTTCGTAGAAGGTCCTATGAGTCACGATCAGCCGACATACGCCAGTGTACCAGGGATTCGCGTTTACGGAATGATGTGCGTGCAAGGAAATCGCAGAGGGCGACCACTGCGATATACCCGCAGTCTTTCAGGTAATTAAATACGCGACTGTAAACTGAAAATGTCAGAAAGACACGGGAGAGGTTTACACGAATGACAGGCAACTATCGGCTCGAAGCGTGTAATCCGCGTTTAAGTTATCATCGACGCTATCGGTCAATTCGTTCATTTAATCGTTTGACGTTCCTTACAGATCACTTCCAACGAGAAATCGGCCAGGACAATAACGAAGAAAATGCAAACGACCGGTTGAACTTTCCGTGGTACAAAGTACAACAGCTAATGGACGCAGCTCTTTGGGACTAGACTCGTTAGCCAAACTTTCACAACGATACGAAGTGACGATCAGTGATGACATTATGCTTGACGGCATTTTTTCTTTCTCTCTTTTATTTATTTATTAAGAGTTTCCATTTGCTTCGCTTCGCTTCGACTCTCCTAGCTTCCTTTTACTCGTATTTATCGATCCGTCCCCGTTTCTCACGTTTATTTATACATGTTACATGTGTTAGATTTTATAGTTTTATAGTTTTATAGCATCGGATCTGACATCTCGACAAGCAGTGACGAGATCGTCAAAGCTACTCGTTCGTAGATTTCGTTTCGCCTTTAATTCCGACTACGCGACGTGATCGTCCAACGATCGAATCCGATCAACGTTAAATATGTAATTGCCAACTGCTAATATTGCGACAAACTACGTCTTCTTTTACATCTTGTTGCTAGATCGACTAAAGTCGACTCTGTCTATTATACATTGGTAAATTTTTCGACCAAAAATTAAAAAAAGTAAATACGTAGAGTTTCCCAAACCTGTTGTTGTACTATTCAAAGATGAAATTGACTTTTTTTCCCTGTGACTTTTAGTTTTCCCTGACAAAACTAGCACAATAACAGAGGAACGTCAGACACAAATTACTTTTGATTGTTCATTTATCCGATCGAAGTAACAAATTAATCATATTAAGCATACTTGATATTAGAAAAATATGTAATCTGTTATTTACATCCATGGTAAAATTCGTCGATACCTTTTTGTTTTATTTGGATGTAGAAGCGTGTAATAGGCACGTGTATTTGTGTTTTGGCAAATAATAGAAGATGTGAATGAACTGGCCTTGATACGAAATTACAACTGGCATAACTACAAAGCTATTGTAGTATATGTGTATTTTACACTACGAGTTGCCAAATTCTTGTGGTCGCACAATCACTTTACTATTAAAATGTTTAGGTAGGTAGATCATAGATAGGACGTCGTTCGACGTAACATAGAACCTTGAGATAAAAATAAAAATCTCTCGAGACTGTTTTTCAAATAAACTTTTAATGCCGAGCTTGTCCAACCACCCGCCGATCCTTTTTCATGTCATAGATATAATTATTCATATATATATAATACCTGTTCCCTGATATTACGCGTTATAATATTATAATATTCCCTGCTCGTACAGTCAACCCACTTACATGTGTAATTCATTCAACTTAATGAAAGGACCAGACGAAAAAGGTAAAATCGGGGAGGCAAATATGAAAACATGATTCGTTTCACTTACCTAATACATCCGAATTGACTAGAACGTTGCAGCTGTACATCGGAGTGACTAATCGAGGGTGTCTTGAATTAAATGCACGACGGCAAGCTTCTTTGCATGCTGACATCAAGTGGCCGCCGTCCATGTGTCTTTGATTTTGACTGCCATTTTCGCTAATAACATATATTTACGAGATTAAAAGGAGAGAAGAAAAAAGAAGGAACGGGAAGAAACAAGAGATGAAAAAGAGAAAGGAAGAGAAAGAAACGTTATTCCACGATATTAATATTGAGCAACAATATACCTTTGTGATTCTTGGTAAATTTCCCACTTTTTCACGACAAAACAGACACCCATCATAGGCTCCTCGCATAGAGGTCCGGCAAGCGTTGCCAATTGGAAACCATTGACCATACTGCTTTCGTAACTATATACAGTAAATAAATATAAATATTAGAACAAATACGTATTAAACAAAGATTGTATCTCATTGAGCGAGATACAAAATGTCTTAAAATGGTCTCGTTTAGTCATTAATCTTGGATTCTCCGAGAGAGGAGGAGAGAGAGAGAGGGAGAGGGAGAGGGGGAGAGAGAGAGAGAGGGAGAGAGAGAGAGAGACTGGAAGAGTAGCTTTTTCGTATTAATAAACAGATACTTACGGAGCACGTGGGTCCGTAGAGTTTGAGTGACCTTCCCAAAATTTTCTCTGCTCATAATCGGTTTCGTTCAGCAAGATATTGGGCCCACAGTTTCGCGGTCCGAACGACCATATTTTGTCCAATACATCTTCTTGGTTTGCTTCTCGAAACGCTGTGGCCAACTCGGTTTTGAACGATTCTAACGCTCGTTGCTTCTTCTCCGACATCGAACGCAAAGGTTCCATCTCACGATCAATCACGGTGACTTCTTCGCTTCCCTCCTCTTCTCTTTCCGAACGCAAGTTCCCATAATGATGATAAAACGCCTTTATCAGATCGACGTTCCTTTCCAAAATTTTCGTGACTTTCTCAGGCAGGGGTCTCGCATCGATTTCAAAGTAACATCGTCGATTCGCAGACCAGGTTCCGCAACTAACGTCCTCGGCTTTCTTCTCGATCGCTTCGTTCACCATGTCAACCTTCGGTGGAGGTACGACCGTCTCTTTAAACGGCACGATAGGCTCCGACACGTTTATGTCGACCTTTGCATAGCGTAGCTTCAAATCTTCCAGACATCTCTCCAAGTGCACTTCTCCAGCAGTGTTCAACACAATTTCCCCGCTCTCCTGGATGTGAACGACGGCGCAAGCATCTGCCTGATTGAGCAATTTCAACCCGTTGATCAACGATTGTAGATCGTTGGGATGTTTCGGTTCAAGAGCTACTCGCATTATCGGTGTATCGAGCGAAGTGAACTCTGAGAATGATGGACAAGCAACGGTGGTGGAAAGCGTTGCTGTTTTCAACACGTAGTCTTCCAAATCGCCGATTCCAAATACGTTGCCAGCAAACACTTTGTTCGTAGATTCTAATTCTCTACCCATTAAAAGATATAGCTTTCGTACAGTGACTCTGATCACGTGTCTCCCAGGTTTTAGGTCTTTCAATGGAACGTTCTCGTCTATCGAGAACTCGCCCGTTCTCTGTCGTTTCAAGACGTCGCGTGGGTCGTGCTTTGGTCCTAGAACGTACACGACACTTCCTTCTTCCAGGCATCCGGAATATATTCGAGCAAATGCTATCAACGTAGTGTCCGAATTTTCATCGTTCGCGTCGTCTTCGTCGGAAACTGAACTTTCCGATCGCGTTGAAACCTCGTCAGAGTAATTCGAATTGCATCTGTTGACCTCCTGTTGCATCTGCTGGCCAGCTTCTTTCGCCGATTGTTGTTCCTTCTTTATTTTCTCCGCGTGCCTCAGTCTTGCCATTTCCCTTCGTTCGGCCAGCTCTTCCGGGGTTAACGGTTTAGGTTTATTCTCTGGCAGCATCTTCCTCTCTATTGGAAACATTTTTGAAATGAACACAATGGTGGGTGACGCGGGAGTAGGATCGCACGCCAAGAACTTCTCTTTTAACTGTTGCGTTTCCTCTGGCAATGTAGAGAAATCGAAGCTTCCGCTGAGCAAACGTTCTACTTTCTCTGAAGTTAAGCGACACGGTGCTGGAACTATTTCACATATGGCATCGAGGCAGGCACGGGACAGGGGTAGCCACTGGGAAAAAACTGCTTTTAATTGAGCTTTAGGATCTGTATGTCTCAAATCTCTTGTTGTCAATTTTATATCCAATCTCTCAACCATCGAAGCTATCTTATCTTTGTCCTTGCGGATACTTATCGTTTCGTACAGAGTCCACAGATTATCCAAAATAAGTTGAACGAACAGGGGCTTTTTTGCTTTCTCTTGAGCCCCTTTCATGATCCTCTTTGTTTTCGTATTTACATAATAATCACCCCAAAGCGTCTTCTCTAAAACCTTCTTGCTAAAGCCCAGTTTGGTCGAAAATATTTTGGCAAATTCTTTGATGCCAAATCCCCAACCATCCGTAGCACTGGCAAATAGGACGTTACCTTGTTCAGGAGAGAAGTATAAGGTAGAGTCGTCTACCTCCTCTAACACAGACTGCCAATCTTCTATGTTTCTTTCGGACATACTTTCTGCCGTTTTCTTTTTCAATTCTTCCTTTTCTTCACGCTCCATTATGTCACTGGCAAATAACTCTCCCATTACAGCGTTGACCTGCTCTAAAACTTGCGTCAGATGCACGTAAGCATCCAACGGAGACAATTTCATTTCTGCAATCAATCTATCCATTTTGTTCAACACCAAGATTGGTTTCAAACCTTCTGTGTATGAAATGGATAGAGCACTGCGCGTCTGCGGGCACACACCTTCTACAACGTCGATTAGGATGAAAGCACCATCGCATAATCTAACAGCTGTTGAGACTTCAGAAGCAAAGTCTACATGTCCTGGAGAGTCGATGAGATTGATAACAAATTCTCGACAATTGTATTTGTGATAAAGAGCAATTGAGCTTGACTTCATTGTAATTCCTCGCAACTGCTCGTCAGGACGGCTATCCAAATATCGTAATTTACCAGCAAGCTTATTAGAAATTATTCCATTGCTGGCAACTAGCGAATCTGCTAAAGTGGTTTTGCCATGATCTACGTGAGCTAATATACAAATATTTCGTATATTAGCTGGTGTCTTTTGAATTTCAGCTAATTTCTCCACGGTAATGAGTCGCATGATGAAATTAGTCGTGATACCGTCAATTTATATACAAATACAAACAATGTAATTTTTTGAAGCGTCAATATATATATACGTAAAATATACGTAAAATATGATGGATACTAAACCAAAGTCTTGAAGATCATATAGACTGGGCTTTTCCAAACAAACCGAACAAACAAACGAACAAACAAATAAGTACAAGAGAAAGAAAGTTCAATGTACTTCCTATAGCTATAAATAATAGTAAACACTATTTCACTTTATTCTGTTTCCATAAAACATAGCGTTCGCTAAACAGAAGGATGTATCGTAACTTTGTTGACATTGTTGTCGTGTTCCACAGCATGCCACTCGTATCGGTTGTTTAATAGGTCGCAACAAGAACAGCCTATTGGCCAAGAATTGACCGTCGTGACTGTCTCTTCTTCTATTAATCTTCCCACACATATATTTGTTAAAAATAAAATTATTTTGACACTTTTTCTTATCCTCACAGGTTAGAATCATTTAACGAAATGTATCGTCTCGTATCTTGGTCAAATGCGTCTTATGATTTCCCGGTGTCAAATCGGATCTTATTCTGTCCAAAAAGATTGATTTTCTGCGTCAATGCATTGCTTGGAAAAGTTCCGACAAATGAAAAACGTGTGTCGAAAATTCAGTGTCCACCAAGAGTCACATATGTAGACATAATACGTAATACATACTCCAATAGCTTCTGTATCGTGCAATTATTTCGATCAAAGTGATGAAAATCGCTTGCAAGTAATCGCAATTGACCAATATCTTGGCGAAAGTGTCAGAAACTTTGCAGAAGAGTATATCGGTTGCAAGTCACACGTTACTCGTTATATCACAAATGCACATGCGTTGCTTCTCATATCACGAATGCACATGCGTAAATTAACATGGCGACTCTGCGCCATCTTTGATTCTTTTTCTTACTGTCATAACTTAAACATATTTTAGATCTTGTACCATGAGCATATCTTGTCAGTGACGATATATATTATATACGGCAAATGTAGATCCGCTACTGCCTGTAACAAATTAGGAAACTTGGTATGAAAAATGTTGAGAATCTTAAAAATAAATTGTAATTAACGCGTAATTTAATGAAAATAACTGACCGCGTAATGATGAAAAATTATCGGCATTTTAAACTATTGTAACTTTGCAAAAGAAAATCATACAACAATCTACTTAATCTTACTTTAAAGCGCAAAGCTTCTACTGTGATTGTTCTAAGTTTGTTTGTTATTTATGTTAAAAATCGACGTGACTATTTAATTTTGTTCACCACTGTATTTCACCTAATATAATGGACTTTTACATTTATTTTCTATCTTTTTTAATTTATAAAAAATTGCTTCCGCAAATTTCGATTCTCGAAACTGTTTGTTCATATTTGTTTCATTTTATTTATTTATTTACTCACAAGATTCTTCTTTACCTGAAATTTAAGCTTCATAAATAAAATATTCATCTAACTGTTCAACGCGAAAAAGTATTTTTTGATCTTCGACAATTGCAATCACAGACAACATATATAAAATATAAATATAGATGTCACATCTTGGGATTTCGTGTCCCATGCCCTGAAGTACCAACATAGTAAAAGATCAATGGTTTTTTAGCGCACCCTGCGCTTAATCAACGATGAATTGGAGAACTATATCGAGTAAAACGATCGAAGTTGATCAATTAGTGAATTCGCCAGAGACATGATTTTTGAAATTCATTAGTTTTTGTCAAATTTTCAATTTTTCATACACACATGTTATCTGTATCTGTGGATAGTTTTTTGTAGCAGTAGTGTGTCTTTCATTTTAATTTATTTTGTTTAATTCGAAATATAATCCATCATGGTGGGTATATTTAACAAAATTTATTAAAGATATCTACAAAAACAATGGCGATCCATTATCAGTTATACAAACGAATCATCTAGCAATATGTTACAAGTTATATTATACACGAAAAGTTCATAATTCATAGTCAAAGTAGACGATTGTTTGCAGTTACAAATTTTGAGGTTATGTAAACGAGCTTCGAATGTTTTTGAATACTTCATTTTTAAAAGAATGAAAAGTATATTGAGCAAGATGAATTGGAGTACGTAATCCACGAAATATGATTTCAGAGTCGCGTCAGGACAAAGACGGTGAAAAAGGCCGCGAAACTCATCATCGAGAAATATTATACCAGATTGACCAATGATTTCCATACAAATAAAAGAATATGCGAAGAAATTGCTATCATACCTAGTAAATCTCTGAGAAATAAAATCGCTGGGTATGTATTTATAAAGAAAACTGTTTGTTTAATATAGAAACGTCTTTAAGGATAGTTTCAAAAAATAATAAATTTTATAACTTGATGAATTTTTTATCCAAGTTTCTTTTTCTATTGTTTTTAAGATTTGTCACACACTTGATGAAGCGTCTCAGACACAGCCAAGTACGTGGTATTTCTATCAAACTCCAAGAAGAAGAGAGGGAACGCAGGGATAACTATGTCCCTGAGGTGTCTGCTTTGGAGCACGATATCATCGAAATTGATCCAGAAACTAAAGAAATGTTACAAATGCTTGGTTTCAACAACATCCCGGGCCTTCAACTAACGCAGTCACAATTACCACCATATAGCAGACGTTCTTAAAAGTTTATTTCATTAAATAAAATTATTAACATTTTTAGCACTTTTCAGTAAAACTGCAAGTTGACATTCTGAAAATTCATTTGTACATTTACCTTGATTTCTTATAATGACATTGCGTTAATGCAATGTAAAAGAAAAGAAGAATGAAAAAAAATTGCAGCAAAAGTGTGAGAAATTCAATTTAAAGTCAATTTGCCGAAAAGCAAGCGCTCTACAACTAATCGTTGCTAAATAAAATGAAAATATAAACAAAAGTTAAATAAAATAACGTTTGTTGTGTCTTTACGTTAATTTGTATAGTATTATTAATTGAAAGGAGTAAATCTTTGTACTAAGAATCTCGTAGGTGCTGCCATCTGTCGGACTTGTTTGAAAACACGTGGCAGAAGAAGCAATGTATTACCATCTGACGGTTGTAGAGGGAACTGTAGAAGATGAGAGAATAAAGATACAAGATCCGATAGATGGCAGCACGTAGATTATTTTTGTACTATACAAGGTTTATTCGATAACTCGAAATAGCGACTTGAATAACTATACAATTTCTCGTAAACTACATTCAGAAGTTGCATCGAAATTGAACACAGAGAGAGAGAGCTGAAAGTATCAAGTGTAAAATTTGTACGTACAAAATAAAAATTAATCGCGTGGAAGTATATAATTTATTATATATCTTGTAACACAGACAAGAACACATGAATTCATATACCTCGTCTGTACTTGTAACTTCAACGTGATAAACCTTTCGATCTATCGGATAAAACTTGTAAATCTCTATTTCACCCATTTCTTCATTGATCAAATCGCGTACAAGAAAACATTCGTTTTGCAAGATGTATTTACACATAGAAGCAATTATTTCATTTATTCTAAGAATGTTGGGAGTGCTTTGTAATAATAAACTAACTATTAGATCGTTGCATGATTTGTTTTATGTTACAACAGTCTAGAATATCGATAGCTTTTTATTTAAATTAATTCCGATGTAAATCTGACACCGCGAAAACAATTTATATCACCAAAATAACGATGGTAACAGGGTCATGAAATTTTTTTTCGAAAACCACCTAAAAAACACTACACATTTTGCTTTTTCTATTCTACATATTCTACATGCAAATACTCGATAAGATATTTATGTTAAATAAATTTCACAGGTGCGTTCAGTTATATTAGTCACTGTAACAACACAACGATGCTTGTTGCTAGATATAACAACAGTAACTTTCAGAATGATGATACGATAAATTTATTCCAATATCTTGAGAGAACTCCTATCTCTCTTTTTATGACATAAAAGGTTTGATATTTTTACATAAAACGTAGGCATAATTTCCTAGAACAGACATGTACATAATACTTAAATTTGTCCGTCATTAAACAAAATAGGTTATCCGCAAGGAAAATGGAATATGCAGTAGGTAGGCATACGTATGTATGCGGTAGTTTAGAAGATAATAATTGAAAAATTAAATGAAATATCATTCTGTTTAATCAAGCATCGGCGACTGTATTTTGTTCTCTGCCGCATGATTGTTACGCAATTGGAGGAAGAAAAGTAATAACTACCGTTGAATCGAAGGTATTCGACGATATTTGCAATTGAAGTAGATTGCGCGTAACTACTACGTTAATAGATTAATTGGAATGCATCGCAGCATCGGTAGAGTGCCCGGTCAAAATGTATCGAGTATAGTTGTCGAAATCTTAGGATGAAGAACACGGCTCTAACAGTACTTTTTTACTCGTGTCTCAAACTCTTTGCGGAAGTGCGTTCTAATACGAGGTATTACGTGATGCGAAATAGAAAAGAGAGATGATTCTCCTTCTTCTTAAGATACCTATTAATTAAAAAGTTACACTGTATTTCACTAGAAAATAGAAAGTTTGCAATTTTCAAAATATATTCCGTCCCGTTGCGTATACTTGCAATTTAAAAATGTTTCAAAAATTATTTCCAATGTATTTTAAATATTTCTTTCGTTTTTTATTATTTTGTCAACTTTTCTTCGAACCCTTTTGTTCCTTCTTTCCAAATATTTTCAAAAAATTTTAGACATTTCCCTGTATTTTTTGATAATACTGTCAAAATTATGTTTTCGTAGCTTTATGACCGATGACGCGAAAAATTCCACTTTAAAGTCGAGGATAGTTCTGCCGGAGCATTACGTAAAAGGTTAGTCATTAATTTAATAAAATATTTATGCTTGCTGTTATAAGTTAACAATAATACTAATAGTGATGATCATCATAACAATAGTAGTAGTATAGCAATAATGATATTTTCGAAAAATCTATTTTAGATGATCACGCTTGTATTTTTATAATTATACGTGTGATTGCATGCTAATCAATACTCAAATTAAATGCAAAAAAAACAAAAAAAAAAAAAAAAAACAACACAGAAATTAGGCCTCCATTGAAACAAGGTTTACCGGTGATAGTGGACTTCAATATCTTCGTAGCTGATATCAATTCGATAAATGTGGAAGATATGGACTTTCGGTGAGTCAAAATGATGAATATGTATTTATCTATATACTTTGCAAAATGCACGGGGAAAATATGCAAATAATATCTCACTCGACTAGTAGTAGATTCGACCTATCTTAATTAAAACTTTTTCAACAACTGTAGCCATCGTAACTACTATATTATTAATAATATAACATCTTTCAATCCTCAATTCCCTCGTCCTTTATAATATAATAATTTGCAATCCACCTTCTCTTCCTATACCTGACGTTTTAAACTCTCACGCCTATATATTTACGACACAGTGAAAAATACTAACGTAAATACTAACACTTTTCACAAGATTTCCAAGAACATCCTTTACATTGCAAATTCTTTGATAATTACAGGGTGGAAAGAAAAGTTTGTTCGTGGCTATCATAGATGAACTTTATATCTTCGATTTGATGGAGATAAATGTAAAGAACCTGCAAAGAAACCATGAAAAAAAAATCGGAAAAAAGTTTCTTAATCGTTTAACGCTGCGTGCTACAACGATTTTATCAAAGGTCTAGAATTCATCTGTGACAGACACGGACAAACTTTTCTTTCCATACAGTATTTAGTTCAAGCTAAAACGTTTCGTGATTCGTTTGTTGAACACCTGGTTAATACAAGTATACATACAGTCTATAGTATCAACTTATATTTCAAACTATGTCAAGTAATTGTTACGCGTATCACGTACATAACTAACGATTGCCACAGAAATAACAGAATTACTCGTCAAACAGAGTGGACATGTTTGTTCGTCAAAGTTGGATCGAATCTCGACTCGATATGCCCGACAACATCTTCGAGGAGGGCGACGATTATGTGACGCTACCTCCTGAATTTTTCGACAACTTGTGGCAGCCAGATCCTTACTTTTTAAATGCAAAAGTCTCTGGTGAGTTTCATCACAAATAGGTACTATACTACATATTACTTACATATAATTTTGAAGCAAGGTGTTCGAGAAAACGAATTACGAATTGATGATTTTTTTTCGTACCTTTACTCCTTGTATGGAAGAGCTATAGTTGACTAAAAAGCTGACGTAGTGGACGTAGTTGAGCGAGACGGCTGGACGTTGGACTAGGCGATTCAACTAACGCTTCTTGCAGTTTCGTGCTGTCTTTAAAACTACTTCTGAACTACTGAATATGCGGCCCGTTGGAGTCGGCCCTTATATAAATCCAACTTTTTGTGTTTTTCCCAATCACGTGATCGGGAAGGTAAATCGTCTTATGGCTATTGGGAAAGTTACTATTCTCGAAATTACTTTATGGGCTCGACTGCCCAGGGATGCGTCCCTCGTAATGAACGTACCTTTGTTTGTACTTGGGTAGCAGATACTTGTTCTCTAATGTAATACAAGGGGAGAAAGAAAGAAGCGCAAGGACAAAAGCGTTTGTACAGAATGCGTTAAATTAAATATAATTCTCGAAGCATAAATTATAATTTTACATTTTAGTTTGCAGTTGTATGAAGTGGATAAAAATCGGTATTAAATGTAATATAACACAAGAAAGACGAAGAACCCGATTGAATTCAGTTCCGTCTGTCATTTATAGTTTTCGGATTATAACATCGTTGTTCCTTCTAGCAGTTTCTAAAAGGTCCGAGGATCCTTTGTGTCTGTTTTATGTTTCTCCTAATGTGAATTTTATTGCACTAGCGACTTCCTTTACAATGGCATATGGTATTAATGCGTGAATCTGATAAGATATTGTATGTGTCGATAAAAGCGATGAAAAAAATAATTCCTCGCCACTTATCTTTAGTGGCCATGAAATAAGCTGACTTCCATATGTACTTTCAGTAATGATTTTATAAAGATTGATGGATCTTGAACGAATTTTTCATTCGCACACGTAAATCTTGATTGCAAAAACACGAATACGTGTGTTGTTTGAATTTAATTAATAACGATGAATTAAAATCTTTTCTTTTTTTTTTTTTTCTTTTTTTTCTAGAAATTGCGGCGTTAAATCACAAATTCTCCTCTGTCACGTTGTACAGAAACAAAACGGTGAAATATTCGGCACGGATGCATGCCATTATCGCTTGTCAAATGGAATTTCAACTCTACCCAATGGACATTCAAATATGCCCCATCTACATAGAGAGTTGTAAGTTTAACGACGAAACAAGACTCGCTAATATATAAAATAATATATCTCGCTCATTTTTAATATTTCCTTCGATTAATTCGCTTCGTTCTTCGCCTTAATCATACTTGCAATTAGATTGCAATTGCATTTTTAAGCTTTTGTGAAAATGCACTGAATGCACAACGCATGTACAAAATATGTATAAAATATTGAAAGTATTCCAAGCTAAAACAAATCTCTGACAACATTTTTACTTTTTAATTGTATTCAAATAAAATTTGCATAAATATCTGATCGCACTGTTGAAACATTGTTATTATAGTACCAAGTTTCTTCGTACCTCTAAACCTAATAGAGATGATTACATTGTATAAATTTGTTGATCCACATTGCACGCAGTTCTAAATTCTAAGGAATATTACCTAAAAGTTCTGCAACGATATATTTTATAATGATAGATCATTGTTGAAACTGATTGCAACGTATGCCTGAAATTTCTATGAGGAAACGAATTGAAAATCATTTAAGATCTGTTTACGTACTATGATGATACGCGCGTAAATTGTTGAAGTTAAAACTCGAAAAACCTGTTTTTTACTTCAGTCTTCCTATTAATATGTCACGTTTCTTTTGTATTCAAGTGTGTTAATTACCAACTGCTCCTTGAAACTTTAAACTTTGTTTCATTTTATTATTTACACGCGTGTGGCATTTCGACAAATTGTCAACTGTATTAGATACTTAAATTGAAGAGAAAACGCTAACGAAAAAACTTGCTTTTTAAGCTACGCGACAGTAACAAAATAATAACAGAAACTTGGCACAAATTCGTATGTTGTTGAGCCGTATGATATTGAGATATTCAAATTCCCCAAATTACCCATAGGTGTTGAAACGTTCTTGTAATCTTACTTAATTAGGCTGCAGACTCTTATAACCGTAACCGTAATTCCAAGTCACCGATTATCATCCATCCGATTTCTACCCGTCGATCCCAAACTCAACAGACTCACCGCATTAACTTGGAAAAAACTGCTATACTCGCGACAGTTTCCTATCACAAACAGAAGTTACGCTTAAGATGGGGAGCGGGTGCAGTGACGGTGAATCCAGAACTGAAGCTTCTACAATACGACATCGGGAAGCCGATGGTTGCTGAAGAAACTGTCGACTATATGGTCGAGAAAAGTGGTATGGATCTTCGACGTATCGATATAAAAACGACATGCGGACTCGGAATGTGTATGTTCGATTGATTTACAGGAAATTTTTCACGGCTGGTGGTGTTTTTCCGATTCGAAAGACAGATTGGTCATCATCTGATACAGACCTTTGCACCATCCACGTTGGTAGTCATGCTATCTTGGTTTAGCTTCTGGTTGGGATTAGATGCGATACCTGGTCGTGTAGCTCTTTTAGTAACCAGTATGCTAACCTTGGTTACTATGTTTACTGGTCTAAAAAGCGATATTCCACCGGTCGCTTACGTGAAAGTTAGTTCTAATACCGTTCACAGCTAAACGGACTATCAATTGTCCGTTGAAATTGAAAACCATGCTGTTTTCCTCGTTGTTCCTTCTTCATTTGTTCATTTTGTTCTTTTCTCTTTTAAGTACCTTCTATATAAAAAAACAATGTTGAATATCATCTACCTATATATTAATGAATTTTAACAATCCATTTCGGATTATATGTGCGATATGTACGAACGTGTATGTATGTATGTATGTATGTATATAGGTACGTAGATTCGAGGAAAATGGCAAGGTCAGTTAATTAGCGAGATTATTCTTTAACCAAAAGCTTTTATAAATCTGTCGACTGACGAATGAAAAGTTAACAGAGATAAATTAAATTTCAATTAACTCGGCGTTAGTCCTTGTAGATATAAATGTAAGTTATACAAGTTATTTTAACAGAGATGTAAATTAACAAATTAAATTTGTATTTTAAAGGTGTGTACAAAGGTTGCTTTATAGCACATTATTCGTACAAATATGAAATGGTAACAATATGGTTCCTTTTATTATTTTGACATATTATGGTTTAAACGCTATATAAAGACCACAAATAAAGACAAAAAACATGATAAGCAATTTCTAAATTATCAATTTCATGTTATCAAAATTGTTCTTTTATCTAAATGTGGATTATACAATATGTAATTTAAAAATTATTCTATGAACTAAAAATCATTCTTTACTTTTATTTATAAAATTTGCTGGGTTTATCAGCCATTTTCAGTAAATTTAAAATTATGAATATGACAAATGAAAATCAAGAAGTTAGTAAAAGAGGCCTTACTATGATTTTAGGCCGTGTGTTATGTATATACATATAAATATTATATATACACGTGTCTTGTATCGTCATTCTTATTGTTAGGAACAATAGAAATTTTACCTGATACTGCCTGAGCTTGCCAGAATATGTTCGAGCTTAAACGAGCTGTACATTGAATCCATTGTGTTTGAACAGTCTTTACTTGCAAACTATTCTCTAATGGCACCTTTAATGGTATTCTCTATTATCTGTTATGTAGTTTTAAATTGTAATACTAATACTTCTTCTACTTTCTACTTGTGAATAATATAATGACTTTTATCATTCTTGTTAAATAATAGTATTGATCTTATGGCAATAAATGCAAACTCATCAAATGATAGCTACTATATAATATAGAAAAGTATTGCTTTCATATTTGACGTTATCAGACATGGGTTATAATAGGATAAATGTTACGTCTTTGGTTGAACGAAACCGTTCCATTACGATATGTTGTGATAGTATAAATCAACCTTGATATTACACCATTTCAATGTTCCGAAATTAATGCCTCTAATTTTTCTAATTAGCTTTTCTAATAACTTGAAAATTGATATAAAATATTGATTGATAAATTTTGATGTAAAATATTGACCGATAATTATTATATCACACTAATATATCTTTACACGTTTAGGCATTAGATGTTTGGATGGCAGGCTGTATGATGTTTGTGTTCGCTGCTCTTGGTGAATTCGTTGTGGTAAAAGTACTCGACTTGCGGTATCAGTTGGAGTATGATTTCCAGTCGTCAACGTTCCGACATCACTCAACAGTTTGTATAACAAATTTATCATTACTGTTATGAACGCGAGTTAAAGAGAGTTAAATCCATTCAGTATGAAATAAAAATTAACAGATTGATCCTTCTATTACATTTTAAAAATTTCGTTCCATGTGTTTATCGTTTCTGTATCGTAACCTCTAACAAAAGAAACTTACAACATTTATAAATGACATAAATTGTATTGCACGTTTCATCAAATATTTGTTTAATCTTTTGATTCAGATTGAAAATAGAAGATTCAGGTTTTACTCGTATTATTTTTAGCGTATAATTGCCATGGAAAAGGGTCAAAGCATCTGGGATTATGACTCAACGTATGTACCAAAAGCAAGAAATAAAAGGGCTGGTAGCAAGCATCTTTTACAAAATGCGTGGCTAGATCCTGAATATCCAATAATACGTGTATACAAAACACGATCGCAAAAAATTGACACTTACAGTAGAATAGGTTTCCCTATACTATTTATGCTGTTCATTGTTTTATATTGGCCGATACTTTTACTCAAAAAAGCAACATGATATTACAAATACGTAATATAACTAGGAAAAAGTCTACAAATTATTAATGAAATTATCGCGTATTGTACAGAACTATTCATACTGGTAATAATTTAAGAGAAATTACTAGGCGAGCAAAATACATATGTGTAAATAAGTGCAATGTAACATGTATAAAAAAATTTATATAAATAGATTTGATGTATTTTTTAAAAATATACATTACTTGAGCAATTAAAATACATATATATTAAATGAAAATAATAAATAAAACAAAATAAATTATTCTAAATTTATGATTACAGCTATTCATTAAATATATAAAAAGTAATCTATCTCTTTATTTTTGGTCATTAAAATCATACATTTTAACCAACTGCAATTTCTCTCATCAAAAACTTTTCTACTAAATTTCCTCAATTTCCATAGAATTGTTATTTGTAGCTTTAAAAGCGCCAACTTTTTTCAAATAACTCATCGTATATTGATTGAAATCACATCTGTGTAAAGTTAAAACGATATTAATAATAATAATATTAATAATTTCAAATTATCACAATGTATAAAGATAATATTTTACTAACATTTTACTCAGATCGTCGTACTTCTTCTGCATATTTTTTTGCAACGTCAGCAGTATCGGCATTTGAAGAGCCGTATTTATTTTTGTTCCGTGATTAGTTAGTATAACTTCTATCCAAAGAAGATAAAAATGTATGTGTCTGGTATATTCCAATTCTGACGCTATGAATTTTAATGCTTTCTCGACGTAAATATCGGATAAGCCCATCACAGTTAAATTAACTAAAATAAAAGATGTGATAAATGTGTTAAATAATTAATAGTATATTAATAAATTACTATTAACTTACTGTCTGAACATGGAATATTTTCTATAACGCATTTTATTAACAATTTTTCATTCAATTTCAAAGCCATCATTAACGCTGAAAATTCTTTTTATTAGTATTATACTTTTATTTATTCTGAAGAAATTATTTTGTATATAAATTCTAAACCTCTCGCGTATTGCTTTTGATTCAAAGCTTTTTGCACGCTCTCTGGCGTAATTCCTAACTCCAATTCAAATGGATCAAATACTAATCCAGGATCTAATGAATATAATAATAATCCTTCCGTTGTCGCAGCAGCCCATGCCTGTCCTATGCGACGTATACAAGGTGTATTATTAAAATTACTGTAAAGGTAACTATTTTGAACCTGTTTGGAAATTAAATCTCACCTGTTGGGGAAAACTGTAAACTATATACCCTAACTTCTGGCTTTATGTTTCTGCTTGCCATATCGCCATTTTTAACGCCCGGTAATCGTAACTTTACCTCTCCTCCTTCGTTTTCTTCACGTTCTTCCACTAACGCCAAATTTCCAAATTCTGTTAAATTTCGCTTATTTATAATATCCTATATGAAAATAAATTTTTATTAAAATTTTATTAAAATGATAATACATCCTCTTAGAAGATATTTCAAAGTTGACGTGAAAAATTTCTTACATCAACTGCATCCAGTGATTTGTTCTGTGTTATAACAAATTTTCTCATAAGTATAAATTCTTGTACATTGTAAATACATATATTTACAGAATGTCCACCAGCTAATATACACGTGCCATCAGCTGAGTAACAAAGAACAGAAAAGGCCCTAAAAATTTGATTTGATTAACCCGATTTTAATTTCTGTTTAAATTATTTTGATTTTGTTATATAAGGTATATTCTAGAAACACTTACTTGCCCTTCAGACTTTTCTTAGCCGTAATAAGATCAGTATCAGACCTGCCACTACCTAAATCATTTCGTCCTTCAATACTACCAATTTGCGTCGCCGTTTTGCAATGGAAAAATGAGATTTGCCCATTCAAAGTTGCCACTGCTACTTCTTCACCATTTGGTTTGTACGTAACATATAAACCATCAGCAGTCAACTGTATCGTTTCGTGTGAGGAACCATTTTCAATCGCGTTCCATATCTTTAATGTTTTATCCCAAGATACAGATACTAATTCTGTGCTTGTGACACTTGGATTAAATGCTAAACTGGCGACTGGACCTTCGTGTCCACTCAATATCTAGCGTATGAGATATACAATACAGATTAGTGAGAATCCTTAAAATATTTAAAATATCGATACTTTGAAAGTTCGCGGCAAAAACTCAAATTTTTTTTATTTTAAAAGAGCAAATAATGAAAAATTTGTCGAATATTTAAGATTTCGAAAGTTCTAATTTTGTTGTTGTCACCTCCATTGATTTTATTTGTAATTAAATGTAACTACAGCCACTAATCCTTAATGTGTGTAATTTTAAAATATTTCTCAAAAATATACCTCTAAAAGTGTGCCTAGTTTGACGCTCCACAAATAAATTTCAAAAATGTCTTGGCCTCCGGCTGCAAGAAACTCATCGCTTGCATCTAAAGCAACGCAGGAAAATTGTACAGGTCGCGGAGAAGTAAGAGTTCGAAAATTCCTGTATCTTGCTAAGTCATAAGCTCTAACAGTTCCATCAAGCGATGCAGAAACAATAAATTTCCTATTATGACTAAACATTACTCCTGTTATTGCAGATGTATGTTCTTGAAATGTAATAGAACAAAATCCGTTCATGGTGTTCCATAATTTAACTTTTCCGTCATCACCTCCAGTAACAATGTACTGACCATCCGGACTATATGCTAAACAATTCATATTATTACTGTGACCTTGTTGCTTCATAGCATAAGTTTCACTTTGCCATTCCCATACTAATAATTGGCCAGCTGTAGAACATCCTAAGGCTATCCAATCACCAGTTGGATTTATAGCAATAGATGTAATACGTTGATCTGATATACTGAAAAATGTAGCTTATTAAATATTACATTAATGTTAAAAAGATGTAAATATAAGCAACTAAACAAACCGTAGAGAATGTATCATGTTTACATCAGGCATTTCATATAAGTAAAATGAACCATTGCTAAATCCTACTACTAGGATATGAGTCTGCTGATGATACGCAGCTGCAGTGAGTGTCACTTTTATCTTTTCTTGCTTTTGAACTTCGTTAGCTAAGTAATGACGACCCAGTTTAATATAACGTAATTGTTTGGTTTCTGTCTCGTCTTCAGTACTCTTTACAAATGATTCAGATGAATCTCCTGTGAAATATAATATACATATCTTATATTGTTCTTAATGCCGTAATATCTATGGTAAGATTATTAATTTATTATTAAGAGGTAAATTACGTAGTTTTAGTAAACTATCTTCATAAGCTTTGGTAACAGCTACAAGCTGTTTGTCTGTTTTTTCTATGGTTTCTTCAATATTAACATCATCTTCTTCATCACTATCTGTTTTTTTGTCTCTCTTAGTTGGAGGTACTTCCACTGGCATTAAATCTTCTGGATCAATTGTACATTCCCAAATACACAACTGCCCGTTTCTTTAAAACATGTAATATTATTATTATTTAATGAAATGTTTCCTTAAAATGAATTATATTTAAAATACATACTTGCTAATTGTAATCAGATCATAATTCTTCTTTTCAAAAAAGCATGCTACAATTCCATCAGAATGACCACCAAGATTAATATATCTGAAGTTTGCATATTTTTCTAAACTGTAAATTTTTGTAGCCATATCTTCAGAACCTACAGCTAATAATTTTGAATCATAAGACCAATTAATGAAAGTTGTGTCATCCATAGCTGCATGAAATACACGTTCCATAACAAATGGATTAAATTGACCTGTTTGCAAGCCAGGTGCATTAAAAATAAATACTGAAAAAATAACAGTCGTCAGTATAATCTTAATCAATGCAAAAAAATTAATTAATTAACTAACTACATGTAATGCTTATTACATGTTATACAAGAAATATACCATTATTTTCTTTACACACTGCAAAATGTTTACCATCTGGAGAAAATTTTACACATCTTACGAGTCGTTTAAACCTATATTTATGTATTGTCATTTTACTAATCATGCTAATTATATGAGCTTCACCCACTGAAAAAAAGTTTTCGAGTAAAATTATACCAAGATTTCAAGATTAACTTCAACCATGCAATATAATTTAGTTGTACCTTCATTGATTGCAATTAATAATACTCCATTAGGTGATAAATCTATGCTGGTATAATTATACTGACTCTCTATGTTTAATGTATTTGACTTGTTGCTGAAAATAATTTTCATAGAACGATGAGTCACATGAAAATTCTTAAATGAGTATTACACTTACTTCCTCAAATCATATATCGTTATCCGATTTCCCACTGGACTAATAACTGAAGATCCATCTGGAGAAAATATTAAATCCCCCTTACGATAAACTGCACCAAGTAGATTACTGAACTATAAGAAAAAGCAATGATCGTGTATAAGTATATAGAAATTATAATTACGATTGTCTTTTATTAATCTTTCATAAGTGAGCTGTGAGCATGTTTTTATTTCAAAAAACTTATTAAAAAGTTATTGTCATTATTATTAACTTTAAAAAGTTATTGTCATGCACGTCATATTAGGTTACAATAATATTAGGTTAGGAACAATTGTATCATCTATTCTATTTCTATATATTTCAGACATGTATTTCAAAAATTACTTCACAAATCACGAATATATTCTTCTTACCTTATATGTAAACTTCATGATATTTTAATGTACAAATACAAAATGTTTATTATAAATATTCCTCAGAGGCATGAAGCACATTGAGGCATGTTTAAATCAAGTGTACTACGCTGCGCTACAGCGTGACTTCCGTTTGGCAAATCGAATCACATGTTAAGGGTGTTGGCTCAATATTTCAAAAACTTTCTACCAAATTTTGTAACTTGTTGTAGATATAATGATATAAGCAGTAATTGAATTATTGTTTTCACAGAGTATTTCAATGTATGTATTTCTAGGGAAGTACTGTTAAATACGTAATGAGAATTTCTACAATTTCTATGAACTTTACACCAATTTATTTCATGCCTGTGATACAAACGTCAACTTAAAATTTCATTTGTAAGATCGAAAATGTATTTTAATAAAATAAATTAAACGATAATGAAAAAAATAAAGACAAACTCTACACGTCAGGTTGCACGTGCAAATACAAATCTTGTATCAAAGTTTTAACTGTTTCATGTATATTCAATTCTTAACTATTTCATCAAATGTTCTAATTTTCTATTATAAACAGTTATAAAATCATTGCTAGTATTAACTAATTTGTCTGAAATAAAATTACGAGAAATTACGAGAATGTACGAGAATGAGTTTCTGTGTTTGAACGTGTCACGTGTTAGTGTACATTTTGGCGTAACCTCCAAATGGAGAAATGCGAGAAATGCGAGACAAATTGAAGGAACAAACGAGATTTCGAAGGTAATATTCGATATATTTCTAGGTGAACGAATATTTTAGAAATCAGCATAAAAGATAAATAAGTACAGGAAACGTGTGTCACGCGGTCTGCGAAGCAAAAGGTTGCGCGGCGAGGATGCGCGATGGCCGAGAGGAGAGCGTATAGCGAGGCTGACGTCACTGACGTCAGACATAAAAGATGAAAGACGCAACTGGATTCGCTTGAAACGGTGTAGCCCGCAGTCGCGAACCAATAGGAAGGGTATAGACATCACTGAGTTTCGGCAGCCTCTTCTTCTCTCGCTCGTCACTCGTCACATGACCCGCACTCCTGTACGGTAGGCCATATTTGACAGTGGCACTAGTTTAGCGAAGTGAGTGCGTGAAGATCGCTCTTCATCCCGACGTTCGTGTTTCCGACAACCTGTAAATACTCGTGATCGATTTGACCTACGAGTCTTGAACGCATCAGAATGACCCAGACGCCGGAGTCTCCGATTTACGCGCCGTTCTTCGGAGTAATGGGCGCCGCCTCAGCCATTATATTTTCTGGTGAGTTTCAGTTGTTTGAAACTGTTCTAGAGACACGCTTGACCGAACGAAGCGCAACTTAATTTGTATCTTGTACGATGAAGCGTGTAACACGTTCCGAAATGAGAGAACAATCCATAAATACGAATTCTAGCAATGGCAATTTTATCGTATGCACGCCATTTTCTTAGTCACAAACTGCATACAGTTTGAAAAGAAAAAAACAGAAATATATTTTGATAGATTAATCAATTTTTCTTAGATAGTTGTAATGGTCCGCTAGTGAATATCTAATAAGTTCCTCTATCGTTCGTCGAACGATACGGCTTACCTAATTTTTTGATCGCTACTTAACTTCGTGGAAGAAATCAATGAGACTGAACATATATCTCCGCGAGCTCATAAATATATTTTGATACCTTGTCAAATATGACACCCGGTGATGTATACATATATAATACAATAAGACCGTGATACAAGTGCGTTGTAATCGAGATCGTTACACGTTGAAAATGTCAAGGATAGGGATTCAATTTCGAAGCGCCATTTTTCTAGGCACATAGATCTAGGATTTCGTAATGTTCCGTAAATGCAGTCCAACCAGCTTAATTTTATATTACGAGAGAAACATTCGTGCGCGACGTTTGGACGATCGGGGGATATTGGCTGCGTTATTTCGTAATGGTGACCTCGTTGAGTACTTTTTGAATAAAAGTCTGTATGTATCGGGTTGACAAGCACCGAAGTGTTTGACTAATGCATGAGATTTGTAGAAATCGATGGAAGATTCCACCAAATGTAATCGTCCATATCGTCGTTTATCGATTTCGACTTTAAATCCGAATGAAACATTCTTCTGATAATCTCTTATAATGAAGAGAGAGAGAGAGAGAGAGAGAGAGAGAAGATGAGAGATAGAGAAAGAGAGAATGTTCAAGATGGGCAAACTTAAACTTTGAAATGTCGTTGGTGTGGGTCCCTATCAAGGAAATCAATACGAATCCCTTTTCTCGTGTGCGCCAGTCTTGAATGAACGGCACACACGAGGAGAGCTTAACCTAATCAAAAGCACGAGGAGTTTGAAATGCACGAAAAACTTTCGTTCAGATTCCTATAGTTTCATTGTTATTTTTTAAAATTTTTATCTATGTGTGAGCCAGTCAGAAATCAGACTGATTAACTATCTTATTATCTTAGGTTAATCTTTTTGATTTTACAAAAATCCACGTACCGTCGTAATGATCAATTACATTGAGAAATTCTCAGAAAATGGAATTGATCGATTTGACTTCTGAGTAGATTTTGTATTTACGAATACGTGTGTGTGTGTGTGTGTGTGTGTGTGTGTGTGTGTGTGTGTGTGTGTGTGTGTGTGTGTGTGTGTGTGTGTGTGTGTGTGTGTGTGTGTGTATTATATAACAAATTTTTTCTAGACTTCCATTGCCCAAAAATAAAAATTATTTTTTGTTTCTTTGGCGAAACAGAAGACTTGAAAAAAAAAAAGATTGTCTCGTTGTGCCACGCCCCCCTACTCACGGGATGGGACTTACATGATTATCATGTGACTGCCAACGTGAGAATCATGTGACTATTTCCAGTCACGGCGAAATAATTTGTTACAGGCATTACCTGAGATTCCCTTTTTCCCTTTTTCCATTGTAGAATCATAAAATTTCGTGAAGCATGTTGACGAAAATAGTCACAATATCGATCAACTCCATAAAAATCGGGTCTGTAACCTTCTCGTTATAGATCAATATTAAACGAGATCGATAGCTCTCAATAGAAAGAGAATGTCCTCGATGCACCACGGAGATCTGTCAAACTTTATTTAAAAAAAATATTGGAAATATTGGAATATTCGTATCTTATTATATCGTAATTTCAATCGTTTTATATTTATCAATTGTTTTTCGACAATTTTTATTTCATATTATGCTTAATAAGTATGTACACATTTCCGTGGAGCGTACATATATAATTTTAAATATATACATGTATACAGATATAAAATTATAAAACATATCAAAATATATTTATGTTATAATATAAAATCCTTTATTTGTACATGTCTGTAGTACTTATGCCAAGTAATTATGCTTTACAATTATTAAATACTATGTTGAAACACATTTGTACCTATATTTTCATGTGATATTTGTTTTATTCCCAGCTCTAGGAGCAGCGTATGGCACAGCAAAGTCAGGTACAGGAATTGCAGCCATGTCTGTTATGAGGCCAGAACTTATCATGAAATCTATAATTCCTGTCGTTATGGCTGGTATCATTGCCATTTATGGTCTTGTTGTAGCTGTTCTCATTGCTGGTGGTCTAGAAAGCAACAATTATACTCTTTACAAGTATGTTGTGTATATAAGTTATTTAACTGTCTTTAGTAGAATAATTTAGGTGAAGTAGTTGAATGTAACATGAAGTAATACATGTTACATTTATTCTTCATGTATTGTATTTTAATACTGTGAGTATCGTATATGAAACATGATTAATGTTGTAATGTACTAACATTTAATTTGATGTTTATCTTTTTTACAATAAGAAATTACAATTATTTAAATATTTTTTAGATACTACAAGCAATCATTTCAGAACAACATTAAACATGGTTTGACTGTTATATGGCATGTTATAAGTATTTATTTACTATATATTAGGTTCCCACAAATTAATTATTCTAAAAAATTCTCACTAATGATCGTTTATATCTGTAGTCTCACTTAATCAATCAGTTTTAATTCAGAACTTTTCTGAAAATTCATCATAAACCGAAGTAAACAAATTGAATAAATCGCGTTAGAAGTTTTAATTGCTTTCTCTAATACATTGGTATGTTTGAATTGTCAATTACGTGGAACGTAGAGACGAAATTTTAGAATAGACATTAATTAAAGACGATTTGCCAAAAAAAGGCCCATAAATCCTCCTTTCCCAAAAATGCCCTCAATTATTTTGCTTTACTGAATGTTAATATTTTCACACATAACCAATAGTTATTATTTCCCCTTCGTAATTAACAAGTGACTTTTTTGATCTTTTTACTAGGGGTTTTGTTCATCTCGGTGCTGGTTTAGCCGTAGGTTTTTCTGGTCTAGCTGCTGGATTTGCCATTGGTATTGTTGGAGATGCAGGCGTAAGAGGTACTGCACAACAACCTCGCCTGTTTGTTGGTATGATCTTGATTCTAATCTTCGCAGAAGTATTGGGTCTCTATGGTCTCATCGTTGCTATTTACTTGTACACCAAGTAAACAGATTTTAGTAGCAGGAATGTAAAACTCGTCGCCTGCAACCAACAACGCTCCCCGACTATTAAATATTACGACTTGTTTCGACATTTTACTTAAACATATGTTTTCCATACATACTCACATCAGCTCATCTAAGCATCCTTCTGTAATACTGTATTCAAACTGATATATTAGAGTTCAAGCATTTAATAAGTACATATTCATTACATAAATGACATAATTGTTAAAACAAAAAATGCTGCAAGCAAGTAACAAATCTTGCTGGAAATCTAATTGATTGACTAAATATTTTGAATTGAAAAATAAATTCAGTCTTGCAGGAAGAGGATGTATGTACAGAAGATACACAAAAAGCAACAGGCGACAGGGGATTATACTGAGGAAAGACCCCAAATATCCCGTGTCAAACATTTCTCTTTCACTGTATAGTAATCATTTATAGTGTAGTTTGACATTGAATTATCAATTAAGGTAATCGGCTCTACTGAGTGTATAAAGAAAAAAAAACTGTTAACGATAAAAGAATATTTAGCACAATTACATATATTAAATGCGATTGAAGTGGCAGTATACTGATTGCAGATGTACGTTTTTTGCGACAAACATCTAAATAAAATTATATCTGAATTAGAAAGTGGGAGGAATATGCAAGATTGCGTCTGGGAAACAGCATAATATGTGATGATTGTACAAACTATATCTTGGACGAAAAAGAAAAAAAGAAAGAAAGAACATAGATATTGTACAATCAAAACTATAAGACACAAAGTATAGTATGTGGAATGAAATTTTAGAGAGAAAAATGAAATGAATGTGAGTAGATAATGAACAGATACATGATAGTATTAAGTCAATTCAGAGACTGCTGGGCGTATCAGGAATTTACACTTATTATGATGTATGTTTTCAAGTACTTCTGGGTGACTGCAAAGGCCAGCGGTGATTCCCCTTTCACAGCTATAAACATACTTATTTCACGTTTTATTAAAAGAGTATATATATATATATATATATATATACATATACACACACATACACACATTAATGAAGCGACAAGAAGTATGTTGAGGCATTATAAGAAAAAAAACAATTCCATACGTCCCAGCAGATGTATGACTACCTAAGAAAGGGGTTACAAAATAATAATGATGAAAAAAATCATTTGTACATTCCATAAGTTTGTTCAGTGCAGGCGAGCGGGCGCTTGTCATGACTTGACAAATGTAAACTTTTTAAGAAAGAAAGAAAAAAGGGAAAGTTATGCGTTCGATATTTTACATTTCTTTCGCGATAACATTTTTAAACAGATGTAATTACGGGGTTGAAGATCGATGCAAACGAAATTGTTTTGCGGGGGTTCATTGTTATAGGAGCTGACAGTGAACTCGGGTACATGGTATTACGGCCTTTTGATCAGGCCACCATCTCTCCCCGTAATAAACATGTGTTAAAATCGAGGACAAGAATTCGTTGCGCCCGCTTGCCAAATTTTATTGACTGCGCAGTATTTTCTATCTAAACAAAAAACAATAAAGCTTAACACATAGGCGCATTTCCAGAAAAGAAATAAACAATACAAAACACCAGACGTTTCAAAACATCTTCAGTTTATAATAGCGCGTGAAACCAAAAAAGACGGAAATCCCATTTTTTTTTGAATTATTCTGGTCAGAAAAAAAAAGGAAGAACAATAGGGAAAATATTTCAGGACATATCCTGTTATTGTTGATTGATTCTCGTTTGAAAATGCACCTGTAATTAAATTGCATTGTGAAAAACGATTTAGAAATTCAATTACTTTCTTTCTTTTGAAATTCTCAACAACGATAAAAATAAACGGCGTAACGAAAATGGAAGAGAAGTCTAAAAACTTTTTCGAGAAATAAATTCACAACCACTAGTATAACACAAGCGAAATGCAAATACGAGCCGGGGAGCGGTGGTGGTGGCTTTTGCAACGAGAGAGAGAAAGAAAGAGAAGAACAGAACGAAAGAGAAACATATAGTGCTAAAGAGCGCGAAAGCGATCTTCACTTTAAACAAAACACACTTTACATTCGACGAAATGCAAAATAGCACATGAATATATTGCGCCAATTATTACCTCTGTTCTCCCTTCTTCCTAGAATATGTTTCCTGTCTTTCTAATAATGATAATTTAGAAAAAAGGAAAAAAAAAAGAAGAAAAAAAAACATCTGCTATTTAACCATAAAAATTGTCCGTGTAATGTATATATCACCCGCCACGCTTTACACAATGTACGATTGAAATAAAGTTTTTAGGCTAGATTAGGTTGGGTATATACTATACTAATTGCATACCAAAAAAGATCTTGTATTGTAGCTGAGAGCGAAAACAAAAATCAGTGTGCAAATAAACGTGTATGCGTGCGTTGTATGTACGTAGTAAACAAAGATCGGTAAATACTACTAGTACGTGTGAAAGGAAGAAGAATGAGTGAAAGAAAGGAGCCAAAAAATAAGAGAGAGAGAGAGAGAGAGAAATGAGAAAAGAGCACTGGTAGATGGAGGAATGATACACCGCCGCCGCCGCCGCCACCCTTACGTACTATCTTCCAGTGTTATATTAAAAATGGACTCATTATTGAGCGCAAAGAAGTGATACTGATCAATAACAATTATTTATGTTATAATTCGTCCTCGATGTTACAGAAAAGAAAACCGTGTTTAATAAAAATTTAATTTGGACAAACAGTATCAGTACTCACTTGTATATTATAGAAAATTTACCTGGCTGTATACATACACTATATTAGTAGCGGTAAGAGCAATTAAACGCATGATGTTGACGATCCATTTTTTATCACTGCCATTCAATTTGAAGAACCATGCTTTCTATATTGCATCACTGATACCTAACTCGCGTCTCGTTGCAACATTGTTCGATGTTCTGCATATTCGAAAAAAAAAAAGAAACGAAAGAAATACAGAGAAGGAAAAAAGAATTGTGTACAAAAATAATTGGACGAAAAAGAAGACAAATCAATACGATACAGAAGATAAAAGTTTTATTGATTTGCCGAAATATTTTAGTTTGAACCTCCTTTTAGCGATGAAATGATATTATTTAGTCAGATACACAATCTACTTACATACTTGTTCCTCGCTTGTGAATATATAATTATTGTTTACGTAATGTGTTCAGAGAACATTGCAAATCGAATTAACATTGCACGAAAATGACTATTAAAACTGCATATAAAAAGAAATATAAACTTGTTACGTAATCGAACTTATTCACAGGAAATTTTATCTGTGTGGTCGTACATATATTCACGTATACCTATAAACACGTGCACACAATCATATACGCATACATACGCACGCATTTTATCTCGGCCATGTGTATATATATGTATACACAATACATATATGATGCATAGCCGAAGTAAAATCAGGTCGTTCTCTAAAATAAATTCATACCCGTTTTACTTTCACTCGGAACGGTACAATTGTCATTGTTAAGCGGATAATATCGAATAATAAAATACAATTTGTTTCAGAAATATTAGTTGATGTGTATCGAAAGTAAATGGCAAATATTATTTTAACAATCGATCCTTGCTAAAGTTTATGTAAATATTCAAAACAAAATATATGTATATACTTTATTTATAAACATATACGTGTATGTGTATATATATATATATATAATATATATATATATATATATACGTATCGAGATAGAGAGCCTGTGATTAGTTTATTTCATATGATATTTGTATCATATAATCACGATTATTTTATAGTAGTTTATAAAACTCGTTAAGGTTGGATCATAGATCATAATGAGGAAGGGAACGTCTCACGCGCGCAGTAACAAAAAAAAGAAAACAATTTAATGTCGCACGCGTCATTTTTAAAACATATCTCATATCTCTATTGTATTTCGTTTGACGAAACGTTTTGCATTATGTCGTAGAACGCATACACGCAGTTTGGAAAACGCTGACATACCAATTATGTAGATTAAAATGACTACGTGCACATACGAATAATATTTGCTATATGTACATATAGCAGCGAGTTAATATTCCTTTACGAAATCCAAATTAGATTATCAATCATCCTCGACACGATAACGAGATTTATATAAGAACGATACTCTTTTTGATAGCATTGAAATCCGTTTTCGTCTGATCGATTTCGCGGCAAAAGTCTGTTATAAGGGGATCAGTAATACAAAGAAAAAAAAAAAAAAAAAGAAAAAAGAGATGAATGAACAACACATTCGTAAAAGGTAAGATTATAAAGTAACAAATGTATTCAAGGTAACTTTTTACGCTACGACAAAACATTACACATATTTCGTTTATATATTTATATATATATATATATGTTTATATATATATATATATATATATAAAACAGGCAGTTGATAACATGTTACATCAGTTTAATGTAAATGTTATTAGTAAGATAGATTAAAAAATAAAGAAACGCTCGTAGAGAAACAAAGAGAATCGCTGAAATATCGTCGTGTATATTTAGGATTAGAGTTAACTATAATTTGTTTATATGTATGCAGAGTTGTGTTTTTAAAAATGGCTCTACACATATATCAAATAAACACTGTTTATTAGAGCCAAAAACACGTGTAATGCTATATTGCATGCAGAGAGAATAATATACACCGAACGCACTTTCTCCAATAGTTTTTGTTATAGCTATAGTTATTTATTTCAGTCGAAGTTGTCGATCTTTTTTTCTTGATAAATTTCAAATATATCTCCGTTGTATTTGTATTATTTATTTTCATTGAATGTGTATATATATATATACACGCACATCTCTAAATGTGCAGTATATAAATAGGAATATTGGTACGAGAAATGTTCCTTTCGAACTACTTTGAGCGATTTTGCTTTACGAGTTTAGTAGTGCTATTTTGTATATTAAAGTAATAACAATTCGACGTTTGAAACTTTAATTTTGTTTACCCTTTTTGCCGTAAATATCCAACGAAAGAAAAGAAGAAGTTAAGCAACCAACAATAGTAAAAACTAGAGATCTCGATTTTTGTTTTGTTAATTAATTAATATTATCAATTCTACGAGTTCTTCGAACAGACTACAAACAAGTACTCTTGGTCAATTGGAATATTTTCTCAATAGATTATCATGTGAAAAAAGATATCGGGTGATTCATATTCATGAAACAGATAAGTATTGCGGAAGAGAGTACTCCAAATGCCTTCTACGCTGTTCTTTTTAAAAGATTTCATCGCTCGTACGTTATATCGATTTAAAAAGCGATGCTTTTTCCAATTTTGTCCATTGTCGATCTGATCGCTCGATCGCAAATCGTTGACCAATGAACTTGATTAAAGCTCTCTGCGTAAATCGTCAACACAACATGATCCTTTTTTTTCTCCAAATGTGTTGCTCGAATTACATAAATTGTCAAGACGGAATTGAACAGGAGTATCGCTATTACACATGTACATATGTATCTGCATATGTCCGGATATTTTCGAAGAATAAAATATGCAAGAAAAAATCGGAACGTCAATTTGAGAATTGATTTTCGAAAGTGGTACACATTTCTCGAGATGAGTCGTGCAAAATGAAGATAAATGTGATTTCATTGCTGTAAATAGAGAGATTCTTATGCTAATAAGGTGTATGTATATGCACATGCTGTACGCATTTATTAAAATCGTCACGTAAATATACCAATGACAATCGAAAGAATGACTAAATAATCAGAAAAAGACCAGGGATAGAACTTTGATATCTGCGCAAGATTGTTTGGATAATAACTAAGAAGTACGACGAAATGGTGTTACATATCGACAACAAAGTTAGTCAACTAAAGAAATTTTTTTTTTTTTTTTTTTTTTTTTGAAAATGTGAGAGACAACTCTTTTAACGAAAAAATTTTTAACACTTTCGTAGATGTGTTAAAATTATCGTAAGAATGAATAGCGAATGGTGAAAGAGAGAACGACAGACACAAAGTCGTAAAGATGATAATCCTAGGAACAGATTTTATTGATAAAGATAAAAGAGATTTCTTATCAGTTTAATGTCTATGATCAATTAAAAATGATTATAATGTAATCCATTACGTGAGAAATAATACTGACGATATTATACATGATTCGTACGTTGCATTTTTTTTCTGTTTGTTCATTTTCAATTAATTTATAATTAATATAAGTAGAGAAAAATAAATTAACAAAGTTGAAGTACAATATCGCATGTTACATAGCGGTTGAAAAATTGAATTATCAATCGATCGATATTGATCGTTCGCTAATTATAATTATTGGCTGAATTATTATCTACGTGGGTAATTATTTTTTTTTTCTGATTCTTCATATTTATAATAAAAAAGGCAACGAGTATACCACAAATATCGATTAAAATATTATTACACTAATGTCACTATTAAATATATTCCACGTACAAAGAATATTTTCAAATTGGCATTGATTCTTCGCAGCGAGGATCAAGTCATTATCTCTGAGAATTAAATAAGACAAAGACTGAATACACATTTGATACACACAATTCGAATTAATCCATATACCAACGACTGAATGTATTTTTCTAGAACGAACAAACGAAAATTCCAAATATAAATCCTTTTCCGAGTTTTCAATTTAATTTTGCGAATGATGCGTACATACGATAAATGTGTATTCGAGGAGGAAATAAATTTAACAATGATCGAATCAACACAAGTATTTGGACTGACGGTGCCTTGACTACGAGAGGGAAAGAAATGCAGTTTAATTCAATACTTTAGTTCAACACGGCAACAAAAACTAGAAAATAACGTGACAATTACTAATTTTTTTCTTTTTCCTTTAGTACACACATCATTTTGAAAAATTGTAGATAAATAATTTTAAAAAATAAAAAAAATATCCAAATTCTTATATTTAATTAAGTGTGTAATACGTGTTACGTTCACGAAATTAACAAAATTCGAACGCGCCCTTTGAAAAATGTACGAAAGTCTAAATTAATGCCTGCTTTTTCTTCTCTCACCGATCACGAAAAAACTGCGATATTGCACTAACTTTTCTTTAGGCGAACTTATGGCATCGTGTCGGTTCGAAGGTTACGCACTAATTAAAAAAAAGATCGTATGTCGATGCGTAGAATCCTAATTAAGAGAGACTACTACAGGCAGGAAAAGAAGGTAAGGTGGCTGTTGGTTCATCGACAGAACAACCAGGGGGCCATCTGTAATAAATTACACCAAGGTATGTTTATTTTTATATACGATTTAGTCGTATCACTAATTTCTTTTTTATGTTATGTTATGTTAAAGTGAATTGTGATGTTGGCTGCTGGTTGTTATTGATTAGTATTTTAGAGTAGAATTAATGGAGCAGCAAATATAGATAACATGGGCAAAAATGACGTTTGGTTGATTTATGTGTAATATAAGTGTGACTCAGTATTTTTTTTTTTTTTTTTTTTTTTGCGGTTCTCAAGATCTATAAATTCATTTGTTTCGATATTTTTTTTTTTCGTTTGTTTGTTATAGCTTCTAAAGAGAATTAATTAATCGCATTTTATACGTATATCATACTACTGAGTCAGTCCTCTGTTTCTGATGGATATTTTTTTTTTTTTTTGTTTCTTTAGGAAAAGTAGATGTATTTCGACTGTTGTGATGAATTATATAATAGTAATAATAATATAATAGTTAATAATAGATAATAATTCCTCATAATAAATGTAAAAGCTGGTACACAGAGATAACAAGCGACTCGCTGGTGCCGCGGACAAAAAGACTTACAAAAACGTGACACATGCACAATACTAGACAAAAACTTTGACAACACAAATCACCAGACTAATTTTTTTTTCTTGTTTCTTTCTGCACCGATGTTCATACAGCGGCGATTGTTGATATATCTGCTGGCCCAATATGATTATAAATCATATCAATATTCAATTATCTAAAACATTCTAAAACTTTTTCCTTAGAAAGTCTGCTGCAAACCCCTCGATGGGCTGCAAATTGTGTTTTCCATATTACTGTTGGTTTTTTTTTTTTTCTTTTTTCCGGACATGATTGTAAAGTCCTTTTCTTCTTCATCATCTTCTTCATCTTCTTTGAACGAGGGCTTGACACAGACTAAAAAGATGTTTGTGGCAATGGATGGAGACAACTCAATTAGTAAACTGAAACCGCCTGGTCCAGTATAATATAGATAGCAAAATCCTATTCCAAATTATAGGTAGCCGGAAGAACGTTCCATTCTTCTCACAGTTTTTGCATTCTGTAGTTTTTATTGTTGTCGTCATCGTCGTTGTGGTCATCACTTTCTTCTTCCGTGGATGCATTATCTAACCATGTTAACCAACTATTGACCTACATCATTTAATTGTTAATTAATATACCATTCTTTAAATTTAATTTGTTATCATGTATCAATTACATTGGCATTTTATACAGTGTAATGCAATGGTTTAACAGGTTTAAAAAATACAGATAGCGTAAAAGTGCTAATATCTTTGATTATATAGAGAATCAAGTACACTTTTTACAGCAAAAAGGTATTTTGCTAAAATATTAAAAATAATACTTATCGTATCGTGTTAGTGTAACAGTAGTACTGTTGTGCTAATTCAGAGACATATATAAAATTTGAAATATTGATGCGATATTATCTATTTACCTCAAATAACGCTTTACCCTTGCCCGGATAAGCATCAGTGACGCATTCCTTCCATTTGAAATAGGCATCTTCTTCAATTACCTCTAATCGGTAAAGTCCATCGAACCATCGTAATAACATCCCTTTTGGAAAATTGTGCGAGAACCAAAATGCTTGAAGTGCATGCAGGGCTGTCACTTGAGACTCTATATCGACGAAGAGTAAACGCATCAAACGTGCATATTTTTCCAGTAATGCCTTTTCTTTATCTATTACTGATTTGCCTACACTAGAAGGATCAACACCAGGTGCCAGTATTGTTTCCTAATACAAACAGAAATAAATGGAGATAATTTTAAAAACGTTAGACACAAGTAGACGAAGAGGTATCAATAATATTTTACTTTATAGTGCTTCTAAGAAGATTAAAAGTGTTAAAAAAAAAAAAAAAAAAAAAAAAAATACACACAGTAATTACGATATAAAGTGACGATTTTAATAAATTTTTTACACACTCACCTGTGTAATGTATTTCAGAAGAACGTTCATCAAAGCGTTAATGAACTCTGAATCAGAATGATGCGAAGGTTCTAGCTTTTCTTTGATCCATTTGTAAAGAGTATTAGGATTTGGGTCATATTCTAATTGACGCCAGATATCTCCCTGGATCTTAAGAAGTGGATAAAGGAAAGTCAATTCTCTGTCTTCCAAGATCTCCGCAAGTCTTTCTTTCGTCTTGTCTGCTTCGGGTAACTGGCTAATAAGATTCACCTTGCTCTCGTTAAAGATCTGTGTGAGTCTCGCTTTGCCTTGGCTTTTATGTAACTGCTGAAGTGTAAGTAAAAACAGCGGATGATGCTGACCGTTCTCTGTCACAGCAACAAGATCGTTTAATTGAATTAAACTATCCACAATCGCCTTGGCTGTTAAGAAGGCAACGTGAGAAGCTACACAAGGCACAGTACTCTCTTTTTCTGGAATATTGGATACTAGTTCTTTCCATCCCTCATGTATTTGCTGTACAGTGATCACGTCTGCTTTATCCAATTCAACTATCAGTTTAGCTGCGAGTTCACGCTCAGAATCTCCACGATCTAATGTATTAGAGTATAACGTATAAATTGCATGACGTAAAAATCGTTCGGGTATTTTAAGATCTTGAAAAGCTGTTATTGCATCCTGCATGTTCGTATGAGAAACAAGATCATCCATCAAGGAGTTCACTTTCTTCAGTATCTCCTCTCTAGAAGTTCCTTTGTCCTTTCTATCGCGAGCTTTTTCTCGTTTGTCGACAGGACCTTGCTTTATCACGATCGCTGGTGACAATTCCTTGTGCAATAATGGCGAGCTGGGTTTCAATGTGCTAGTACGCAGAAGAGGTAATTCCGATGCTCGTCCTGTGAACAGATCTATTAATCGAAATAATGATTAAAAATTGCTTGACTGTACGTGCCCCGTGTTTACCACCATCCAATTGAAGTATTTAAATTAGTCTTGCTTACACAAACTTAATTGATACTATGATCTTTTCAACAAAATTATTAACTATTCGTGATAGTTATCGATAAACATTTTGCTAATGTAAGACACTTACCACTGTTGAGAGGTAGGTTGGGATTGATATTGGTTTGTTTAAACATCATAGAATTAGCTGATGGTCTTAGTGAAACTTCTTCCGGATGTCCAATCAACATCTTATTTTTATTGAAGCGTAATTGTTCTTTATTGCTATCTGTAACGCAACGGTGATAGTCGGTCAAAACGGACAGTCTTAGTAAATAGTAAAGAGATATTTAATAAATATTTAAGGTGATACGTACTGTTATTAAAGTTTTGTGGCGAATTATGTTGCTGTTGATTGTGTTTCCCTTGATAGTTATTCTGATGACGATTCTGGTTCTGATAGTAACCCGGCTGGTTACGTTGATTATGACGACCATAAGCAACCCCGGGAGATCCAGAAAATCCGTTGGGGCTGAATGGAGATGGCATGCCGAACGACGGAGAAGTCAACGGTATACCTCCCATCATGTCCATGTCTAATCCGCCACGCCCCATTTTTCTTAGAAATTCAGCTCCGAGGCGATCCTCGCGTCTATGGAAGCCATTTCCCCTCGAAGACTCTTCGTTATCACTGCGGATCTGATTGATGGGCATTGGACCTTCAGTGCTGGTAGCCTTACGTGGTACCCAGCCATCACGGCGTAGCTCAATAACATCACGCAGCATAAACTTGATGCGTAGAGGAAGATCTCTGCTCTCTGCTAAGGAGTTCATACGTTTGAAATATTGATCCATGAGTCCGCGGCCTTTATCCGAGTCAAGGATACGGCCGCAGGTACGCATGATTTGACAGAGGCATTCGATATCCTCGGCAGTGTCCCCCCTGGATCTCCTTCGCATTTTCTTCTCCAATAATTGCTGGATGCAACGGTGTAAAATCGTTTCCGACACGATTCCCAATTTCCCCAGTTCTCCGATGAATTTGATGTTGCCAAGCATTTTACGCTTGGCCACCTGTCGGCGTTCCTCTTCCTCTGGGCCAAGTTCATCCTGATTTTCAAATGCCTCGCTCGCCTTTGAACGATTTTCAAATTCGTCTTTGCACTTGTTGAGAAGGAGAACTGTGAATGTGCTTTGGCCTTTTTGACTTTCAATGAGCGCTTTTCGCGGTTCAAAGTTTGCAGCTTCGTCAGACAGCCGTTTGCACAGCTGTGCGTACATAGAACTGTACTTGGGTTCATCAAGTGCTTTTTCGAAGATCTGAAAGCGCAGGTGATTGTAAACGTTAAATTATGCAAATTATACTGCTTGTTACGACTGACGAGTGCTCGCGTGACTGTAGCACTTTTGGATATTTGCTACTTACCAAAAAAATGACACCTTTGAGAATCACATCAGAATTAAGCTCAACGTTGAGCAGGTCGTTGCTCAGCTTTGCGAACTTTTCCGGCGTAAGCTTATTAAGAATACCCCGCACCTTTCTAAAGATGAGATCATTTCTGCTTTCTGGGGTGAGTGCATCGCGTCTAACAGTTGAAGGAGGGATCCAGCGTTGCTCAGTGGATAGGGAGCGAATATCGTCCCTGGAAGGCATCGAATTTTTTTAATTTTCAGTGTATTAAAAGTGATAGCGAACACGGAGGATTGATTGGGTGTAAAAAGAGGCAGCTGGTGTAGGTATGACTGTTACAGTCAAGGTAACTTTGTAAACCCTGACCTTCCTCCCGAGACACGAGAAGCACCCCCCGGTCCTGTGGGGTTGTCCGTTGTTGCGCGTGTTTCGGCCCCCTGAGTGATAAATCACAGCACACAGATCTTCCTTTAGGAAGCTGAAACAAAAATAACGTTACAATAAGAATACATGTTGTCTTGTTAATAATTTCTTGCTTACATGCATGCTGCGCCACTCATATTTGGCTATTAATATCACAGCCTTTTGTACCTAACGTTACACAAAAATAATTTATCAACACAGCATGCAATTGGAATGCTTTAAACATAAGTTATCGTTCGTTCGTTCCTTTTGTTTCTCCATCAAATCTGATCGATGTTATCACGTGTACGATATTATTATCATTATTATTATTATATAAGCTATGTTTACCATAATGTACACAGAGAATTTATATAAGTTACATAAACCATAGAGACGTGTATATAAAATAGCCGTATAACAGTGTATATAAAATAAATATTCCCATGAAAGATTATTTTGAAAGAAAAGATCAATTTATGGGAAAAACAATGAAGAAAAAAAGTTGTTTCAATACGTTAAACACGCAATATTATGCAAATTGTATAGTACAAATTTATCCCCAGGAAAAAGGAAAAGAAATTAAATTTTCAAACATGTACAATTTATTTTGTAAACATAGAGAGTATAGATCTTCCTTGTTTGTGTCTCAACATTGCAGGAAAAGCATTTGCATCTGACAATGAAAAAAAATCATAACTTAGAGTTCAAGTACAAGTACAAATTCACCATTAATGTAATATGGAAGATACAAAATCACACTGAAACAAATCAAAAGAAGAGAAAAAAAGAAGAAAAAAAAGAATAAAATTCCTTCCATCCATTGTACATAATAGTAACAAAAAGGAAACAAATTATAATTTATAATTAGGCTGCTGGATGTTTATACGTACAAACTCGTAGTTTTCTTAATTCAAACAAAGACTTGTTAGATATTTTAGGAAAAAAAAAAAAAAAAAAAAGAAAAAAAAATGTCAAATATTACTTATTAGACATTGTGAAAAAATATCACTGTGTACTTTGAATAAAATTTACACATTGTTACGTATTGCATGCCTTTTTTGGACCTTTAAATCCCTCGCAAATGAACAAACATCCGCAGCCTACTTATAAGAATGAAACTTCTAACGGCAGGAGAGACACGGATTAACAATGTGCAGCCTTGTTGCGCTCACAAGTGAAGGTCTTCAACAGGACAGGACGAGGATCTTCTCCAGGGAAACGGCTTTGATCTTGAGGTGTCGGTTACGAACAAAACAACCAAAAGCCGTGAACGATAAACGTGGAGAGGATCGTATGTGGGGCGCGGCTCATGGTCAGATGGTCAATGAACCTTCCGTCGTCTCACCTCGACCGATCTCGGCTCCTATCGTCAGCCAGATCGGGCGAGGTCGGACAACTTCGTCCTGACTTCGACTAAGGTCGTCTCCGACCGCCTCTACTAAGCGATCCATGTATTTAGGGTGCGTGGCTGGAAAACCTTCGGTCTGTTTTCAATTACACGCTGCCAAATCGAGGAAAACGGATAATAGCTTTGTCTCGGAAACGAAAAAGAGAGAAGAAAAAAAAAAAGAAAGATTCCAATATCAATTCTACGCACTGTTCTTTATGCAATATTCGTTTCTTGTGTATTGCACCTTTTCTTTTTCTTTTCTTTTTTTTTTCCCAAGACGAAAGAAAAACTCTTTGTATGGGGAACGAAACATTAGAATGAATTAATAATGATTAGAACGCGTGGAAATTTATAAATTCGAGCTTAAACGAGCAATTAATTCATACATTTGTAAACTTGATACAATGTTGAAATTTGAGCGGTTTGTTTACCTCTGTAACGATGTACTTGATGACGAAAAAAAAAAAAAAAAAAAAAAGAATAAATAAATGCATCGATAACGAGCTTTTTCTCCGATTAGAATAACAATTTTCGATTGAAATTTTTAACAGTATTAGTATAGTATAAAAGATATGCATACATGACATTGTTTTAAGCTATTTTAAATGAGAATAAAGAATTTGATTGAACAACGTAATTTTGGAATATCAATAGACACGGTTGCAAGGCTTCTCGTGAGCGGTACAAGCGGAAACTAAATGCGATTGAATATGTATGTGCTCAAGCATGTACATATACACATACATCGCGACTTAAGAAGTATTACTTTGAGTTTGCACGACGAAGGTCACCGTCTGCAACATGCTCCGACATTGAAAATTTCTTTGATGCACTAAACCGGTATTCCACCTCGTTTCCTTTTAGATTTGTATTACCTTCTTTGTTAGACAAATAAACGAAGATTTTGGAAAACACTTTGACCAATGCAATTACTAAAATAATGAACGAAATTTCTTAGCAGCTCTAAATTTATCTCGTTCAAACTTAAATTTGAGCACATATGTGAAAATACTTGGATTGTATCTAACAAACGGATAATTTGTTTTCAAACACTTTTGTAACTACGCAATTAACTCTTTTTTTTCATGTATTGTCTGCAATTTTGTCTGGTGTAATAAACTTTAAAAATGTTTAACAATGTCGATTATTTCATTGTAAATTGTAGATAAAACTTGCATGGAAATGCACCATAAAGATAATGAACGCATTCCATGATTTAAATGTCCACGGAATCCTGAAATTGCAATATCGAAAATTCGAGATTTTAAAGAAACAGTCGTAGTAATTTTGTAATTTATGAAACGAAATTAACAGGGCGTACAATTTAAATGTACAATTCATAATTTAAACTCATAAATAAATGTTGCAGAATGGTACAGAGAAATAATCTAAATAGAAAAAATTATTTTCTACAAAAATGTCTTTACAAATGTATTTACAAAAATAGCTATTATTTATACTACTTCTTCACAAATGTGATTAAAATTAAAAATACTGATGCGAAATCCTAGTTAAACGAAACGAAAATAGAGCATTCCTGATATTTCTAATACATGAACCGGTAGCGAGATAAAAAAAAATTATACGCAAAAAGAGAGCCACGTGCCATGAATGGAGAAAGCGATAGCAATGGAATTTACAGTGAACAGTTGCTACTCTTCTTCGAATACTTCAAATATTCTGTCATCCATTTCTCTGTGTTCTCACGTGACACGTCACTGATGCGCCGTGACGGTTGCTCTCCACGACTTAGAACAAGGTTGCCAACTTTTGACGGCTGATAACGGATAAGATCAGCCAGCCAAAAAGAAAAGACAAGAAAATGATGCACGTTGATTCGAGTGAAATTTTCAAGCAAATATCTGAAGGAGCTTATCTAAAACTTATTCTTCACTAATGACATTCCAAACGAACTCTAAAATGACAGCAAGAAAACAGAATGTAAATCCGCGATAATACTACCAACATTGTAAACGATAATTGCCAGAGACAGCACTGCAGAAAGAAGATCCAAAATCCTTTGTCTCTAAAATTTTTCCACGTCGCTTCACGGCGATTATTTGATGAATTTCATTTCTCGATGTTTCAACTAAAATCTAATTATATTTTTCTTCAAACCATACATTGTTTTTGTTCGTGTAATTGGGACACGCGTACGAGCATAGGCGTTGAATTTACTAAAAATTTCTAATAAATGACAGAGTTTGCTACGTATGTAGCTTAAAATTCAAATGTAAATTAACCACACGAACTGAACTGAAAGAAAATCTGTACGTCTATTCATAGTACGATAAGCTTTTAAGTCTGGTGTAACAAAGAGGCCGCACACGGTCGTCACGTCCGACGTAGGAACAATCATATGAGCGAGCATTTAAAGACGCACGATAAACTCGTTCGCCATGGGTGCACACGTTTAACGCACTCACTCACTCACTCACTCACTCACTCACTCTCTCTCTCTCTCTCTCTCTCTCTCTCTCTCTCTGTCTCAAGTATTAAACGTTTCGAGGCTGTAATCGTTAATGTGCTATTATAGAAATAGGGGATGACAAACTTATTTACGTCAAAGAGAATTACATTCTCGCTTGAAGATTGATTTGAAGCGAATCACGCTACTAATCTTATTAAAGCTTTAAAATTTTTTTTTATTCTAATTCAGTTCTTGTTTAGACAAACGAAAAAAAAAAAAAAAAATAAAAAAAGGCATTTCAATTTTAAAATCGAAGAAAGAAATAACACGTATTGATACATTGATGAAACTTTAACGATAAAGAAGAAACAAAACGATGGATCGAAAATAAAATTAGTCTCTCTGAAGTCAAAAGTACTGCGATCTTTTCTTTCTTCCAACAAATAACATTTGAACATTCGTGAAAATGACTGTAAAAATTTGTCCTTTGTTAGAACGTCAATTACAAGATATTACTAGCATAACGTTATTTCCTCGTAGTTTCTTCGTTCATAGTACGTAATAATGGAGCAGCAGAGATTCAATGAATAATAAATCTAAAATATGAAAACAAAAAAAAAAAAAGGAATAGAGTCATAATTTTAGATATATAAAATGGAATACCTGAAAGCCACCTATTTTGATAAAAATTCCAAGACTATATGGATATAAAAATGCCTAAACATTAAAAATGAGACAGTGTACGCCTGGTTGATTCTGTGCACGCCTATGCGTGTGCGTGCACATTGATCGATGAATACATGCGTGTGGTTCCTGCATACGTATGTTTACAAGTCTGTCTCCGCATCCATCGCAAAACGAATGTACCAAAATGTATAACGAACATCGAAACAAACACTTTTCCCCATACCTTACACAGAAGCACGATAAATTAATTGGAGAAAAATTTCTAGACTTGTTACGACCCTTCGATCTCGCAATTCTTTCAACGAACAAAAACCCTCGGTACTTTGTCCTTTTCCACGAATCGAATACATTGATCAAGTTCGTGTCTAAAAATATATATTTCCGTTTCCGAAAAGTTTGTACAACCAAGCGAACAAAATGAAAAACCAAATGTTCAAATTCCAATTTAACAAAATAGGTCCAATATGGGCGTACGAACCATAGCGCTCGCTGCTCCAATTCGTAAGAAGCGATACAATAGAAAATTTATTATAAAAAATTGTTTGTGGTTCCGTCCAAGGGAGGAGTGAGGGGTAGTCGAGTGTAAAATCGAAACGGAGGATCATGCGTGTCAAGAGTGAATTTCGTGATAGTTTGCTTGAAACTTGAAAAAAATCAGCGCAACAATAGAGAAACACGGTTAATCGAAAGGCGAGCAAAAGAATAGAGTAACGTTGAAAGAACGATTGACGTAAGCAGCATGCATAGCTCTCTCTAAAATAAGTCGATTTTGCAACTAAGCAGAAAGTGACCAACAATCGAGGAAACGTACTAATTTCAAAACCTCGTTCGAAAAGAAGCAAGACAACGGGACACGACACAGTGGAGGGGATTTTACTATAAACTCGTTGGAAATCGTTACTTTTGGACTGGAGTTTGCAAAAAAAAAAAAAAAAAAAAAAAAAAAGAAAGAAAGAAAAAAAAAAGAAAAAAAAGAAAAAAAAATTACTTCGAATAAAATACGAAACGTACACAGCCGAGAATACGGTAGGAAACATGCTGGAAGCTAAGGGAACGAACCTACGCCAAAAGTCACGCCGATGAAAATGTCAAAAGTGGAAGTTGCGTAGATGTTCGCGAACGACACTCGATTACCACTCGCGCGTTGCTCGATTTTACTGCTATTCGAGCGAAAACTGGCCGGCCGAGCGAAAAAATCTCGCAGTTACAGCGAGATACGAGGTTGTGAAACGCGACGGGGAATCGACGAAATGGAAGATGAGTTCAGAACCGACATGACGCACGACGACCTATGTACGAGCTGTATTGACTCGGAAGCAACCCTCGAGAAAATTCTACGAAATTTTCCGATTTCTCGTTGGACTTTCTATCAAAAAAATGCGCACAATGTGGTAATCTAGCGTTAAATTCGCTATCGTGACAGGTAGGCGGTCAATAATGTACAGTATTTGCGAATAAAACGATGAGAAATCACAATAGCGTTTACTTACGGCCGACGGTTGTTGTTTCTGAAGGCTTTCGCAATTAGTCGGTCGTACTCGGGAACTTCCGTGCCGTAGGTCTTGTCAAACCAATGTCTGCCATGCGACTAACCTGCAGTTCTGCGAGACGTAATTCATTAGCTGACTCGACTACTCAATAGAAAAATTTTATTATCAATTTTTCTCATCGTTTACTGTGTTAAATAGATGGAAATATATTGAAATAAATGTGTCGATAGTTTTATTTTTGACCCTCGTGGTAGTAATATATAAGACGGTATTTCAGACACTCTCATTTCCATGAATTGATACAAAATAATTTTATAGCTGATTATTATCTGTATTTGTCTATTTCAATAATAAATTTCCTGACAGAGATTAATTTCTTTATATGAAAGGTTACACTTTGTATTTTCGTGTTACAACACAACAGGATGATATCTGCAAAATGGTGTTTTGAATCTAGTGGTATCGACGGTGTTGTAGACACGGCAGACCACATTAAATTCCTTTTGTAATAAAAACTAATTTGAAATTCGGAGAACGCATGTTTCGTTATTATTGATTTATTATCAGAGAATAGATTTATTTTTATTTATTGTTTATTATGTTCGTATTGTTTACAGACATCGTGTCTGGACTTAAAAAGTACGAAACGTTGATAATTTAGGAATCTGTTGGAACCGCGGCTGCAAACACAAAGGACTATTGTCACATGGACGGTGGATTAGATCATTTAGGCAACTGTCAGTTTCTAAGATTCAATACATAAAAATAGTCCTCTTAATTTTTAAATGTAAATTAATAAAGCAATTTATATTTAGATATTAAGAATATTTGTGATAAAATAATTCAGGTTTGTTCTGCATGTACGTCGTCTCTATATATTTATTCATGTATTTTTATCTCGCATTAATTTTGCTATTTCATGTATGTATTTGTCGTATACCATTAAAGATCTGAATAACTATTCAGCTGCATGTAATCACGATAGAGTTTTGAGATACATATCAGCTGAAATTTTTATTTGTTATATTGTTTATATAGCATTATACGATATTCTACTAATTAATGTATCATTTTTACGATAGTTTCAAAACATTTACTAAATATTTACATTGAGTTTTTCGTATATTTATTAAAATATCGCCATAGATATAGATAAATTTTAAAAGTCTAAATATTGTTTGTTATGTACAATTGCATTGAAAGATACAAAGATATATGTATTTAACAGTATAAGGGAGAATAAGATTAAGAGTGTGTGTGTGTGTGTGTATGTATATAAATAATCTAGGAGAAGCTTTTTCATTTTGTACCAAACAAAAATTACAAATAAATAAAAAAATCATGTTAATTTAAATAAGTTGGAATATATAAAAATTTTAATATATTTATTATTATTATTATTATTATTAATATAAAGTTACAACAGTGACTTATATGTGTGGTAATACATATATCAATGTTACTCATAAGTATTTCTCATAGAGATTTATTTCATTTTTTATTTCACAAAAATGCGAAGAGATTGTTAGACAAAATACAAAGTACATATGTTTGTTGTTATTGTCAGTATTTGGAGGTTCTTTAATTTCACACGGTGAAATCATAATAAAATTTATGTTTATTTTTAGAATGGCTCACGGTTCTCAAACATATGGGTCCACAGATCAACGGACAGATGTACCTGATGTAGGATTTAGTCCTACTGAACTTTATAGTCTCAGTGAAAATATTACCACTAACATATATACAATAAACACAAGTTGGAGGACGCTTGAACGTGCATATAAAAATGTTGGAACCAATAAAGATAATCAGGGTCTAAGAGATAAGGTGTAAGTAATTGTGAAAAATCTAAAATAAAGGCAGAATAATCTAGAGTAATCATGTGTGATACTCATTAAGATGCAACAAATTTTCACCAATGTGAAAACGTTCTATTGAAGCATTTTATATTCTATTCACATTTGCATTTATTTAATTACAAGGCATGTCACACAGTTAAGCACAAATCAAGTAGTGACTCAAACGAGCAAAGACATTGCAAGACTGACAGTGCTAATGAGGCGAGGTGATAAACAACAAAAGTTGCAAATTGAGAAACTTACCACTGATTTCAAAGATGCTTTGCAAAGATACTCAGATATGCAGAAGGTAAAATATATTTCATTAATTGTATCTTAAGTAATTGTAACATTATCATGCACTTACAATTGCTTTTTCATGAAATTTCTAGTCAATCGCTGAAAAGATGAAGAGACATATTTTGCTTACAATTAATATAGAAAATCCTATGGATCCCGAGGAAGAGGAACAACAACGTTTACTTCAAGCTCAGGAGGATGAGCACAGAGTGACACAAAGGTTCGAATGTAAACTATATATATTCATTTTCATAAATATACATAACTATATCTGCACATGTCAGTAGTGAAAAAAGCTTGACTATTTCTCACAGTCTGCACACAAACAATGGGTTCAAAGGTGGCTAACATTATTAACATTATTAAAAAATCAAAATTCAAATAGGCTTTTTTCATGATTTTTGTAAGATGAGCATAATTCGTGGATTTTATAGTATGAATATCGAAATAGCTTGAATTTAAAAATTTCACCGAAAAGATGTTACATAATTACAACATGTATTATTAATATAGAGAAGTTATAAAATGCACTTGAACGTATGGTAAGTTTATTTTAATGAATATTATAATACATAATACATAATACAAATTCGTAAAATAACATTATCGATTATACATTATTAAATAAAGAAGTAAATTACAAGTTGTCTTTTTGTGTCTAATGTGTCTAGGAATCTTGAATTTCAACAAGGCTTACTGTTAGAGAGAGAAGATAGGATAAAACGGATCGAAGGTGATATTTTGGATGTAAATCAAATAATACGCGAATTGGCAGCATTGGTGCATCAACAAGGAGATTCAATCAGTAAGTGATTTTGTCCTATTCCTATATAAGAAACATATATATATATATATATATATATATATATATATATATATATATATATATATATACTGTTCTTGTATATTTGAGTAAATGTTTTTTTATTGCAGACACGATAGATAACCATATAGAAGATGTCCACGCGAATGTTGAGCTGGGAACTCAAGAGTTAATCAAGGGAAGTAATTACCAAAGTAAATATCGACGAAAAATTTTTGTCCTACTGTTGCTCGCAATCATAGTCGTTGCTATATTAATTATTATTCTAGTCACTAAATTAAGTTAGCGCACCTAATCGTCGTAGATATTGCGTACGAACGAAAAAGGTTGTCTCAATCTATCTTACTGATTGTAGAATTATAATGTCATAAAAAAATATAAATTGCCAGTTTATATATCGGACATGCAATATGGGGAGAGGATAGACTTATTTTATATTCATTTGTAAATTGATTAACATTTGTAATTCGAGCGTATTATCCTTGTTTATCTTCGAATTTATGAAACACATTATAATGTTCTTACTGCATGCTTTTTATTTTTCATTTTAAAGCAAATTTGAATTTAGTAACTCAGATTGAACGTAACAAAGATATTAAACATCTGCATTACTTTTTAGAGCAGGCTTCTATTAGTAACAGAAATAATCTTTGCAATTATAAATTCTGTTGTATCTGCAAGCTATTAACTAACAGACACTTTGATAAATCATTTTAATTGTATCAAATGTTATTGTTTCAATAAATTATACAGCATTATAAATAGAACAAGCCTCTAAGCTGAATGTCAATGTTGTATTACAGCCTCAAATTTTATGGCAACGTATACTGTTTGTTGAAAATCTATATTAAAACTATGTATTCTATTAATTTATTGATATGTAACATCTAAACATTTTGATATTTATCATTATTAGACAATTACTTATCTAATATATATAGTAAAATTATTCATTAATTTATTTCAATAAATTTATTAAAAAATACACTATTTAACATTTTATTGTATTGATATTAGAAGATTACCTATGCATAAAAATGATCGTAAAGAGATATAAATTTATCTCAGAAATATGTGAAATAAATGTGGCACTAAATTGATTAATATTGAGAGCTATTATATCTCCAACAATATTCTTGTTTAAATTTTTTTATAATTGTGCGCTATAAGTAATTTCTGTAATCTGGTTTTCACTTGAAAATGTAATTTTCTATTGCATATATATATATATATATATTTTATTATTCACAATATTTGTTAATTAATCCAGTGTAGTGAGAAGTGTTAAGTGGAAATTATATTTTGCAAACTGAATGTCTTTCTACTAATTTGTTACTTGTATGTTATTATTTCGAAACAATGAATTAATTTTCTATCACTAAATAATTATACGTGTTTGTTATAAAAATAACATTATATAATATATTATTTCCTTCCTTTATCTGTCCTTATCCAACTAGGATTGATTATAACAGCCTAAATATTAAATGACCTAAAATATTATTATTTATTGTTCTTCATCTTTCCACTTACATTTAAATTAAAATTATGTATAAATTAGTACTAACACGTGTATTTATATGCGCCGGCAACTGTTTTGCTTTTATAAATTAATTATTTCAAACAGCTTCACATTATAAAATATGTAATGTTAAGAAAAAGAAAACAATAATTTACATTTTTCACACGTTTGAAATATTTTACTTTTCTTATATACACAGGTACTAAGAAAATATTAAAGTATACTTATTGCAATTTAAAATTTATATCACATAATATAGGGAATGCCTACTGATTACTTCTTCAAAACTGTCTTCAAGCTTACATTTTTACAAGAGATATATATCATATAATTCTTATTAAATACACGATAATTTATGTAAGTAAGAACTTTTGTGAACATATGACAACATCAATATTCTTAATCTAAGCATAATTAAATTGTATAAGTTGTGAATATATCATTTTTTACAATTATTCTTTACTAAAATTATAATATTATTTATTATGATTTGCATGTATCTCCATTGAAGCTTGCAACGATAATAATGAAAAGAAAGAATATAGTACAGATTATCGTAAGATTGAGACAGCCGTTTTCTTTGAATCAATTTGACTCTTGTATGATTATTAGGCATTCCAAAATAAAAAACTCCAAACATTATCATGAAGATTATAACTTGAACATTGTATATACAACTAAACATTGACATTTAAAATAAATTGCACTATATATTAATATTGTTACATTGTTAAGGTCTAAGCAGAAACAATTTCATTTTGCAGTAAATGAATTCAACGATGTTTTATTGTATTAGAAAATTATAGTAGGCAATTTCGTTCTTCTTTTCCTTCTATTTTAAAATGAATCACGTTTTTCGTAATATTTTATTAAAGGTGCGACGAGCTTCATTCATTCATTGACAGTGTAGACATTATGTGACAATACTTTGCATTCTGTTTTTTTCTTTTTTCTTTTTTTCTTTTTGCGAATTACCGCAAGTTAATGCTGCAATGTGATAAAAACTACAAAGTTCAATAATTTATATGTAAACAGAAATGTGATAAAAAAATATAGGCAGTTTTATTAAGCTTCGAGAAGTGAAACAAGTTATTTATTATCACAATATTTATAATTTATTGTAATCGGGGTGTACAAATTATGTTGTACTATTAATGCGTGACATTTTAATATTTCGCATCATCGTTTTTTTTTTTTTTTTTATCACGTTTAAACTGTTCAACCTGTTTTATATACAAAATATATATTTATATATTCATTTGTTATATATAATCAATAATTTATCGTCATTAAAAATTCACAGCATATACCATCTTCTATACTTATGATAATTATCTATTTACATAATTATTTAAAAATTTGTGATGGATAAACTAATTTTTAGAAATTTTTTAATTATATTATATACGCTCGACAGATTCATTTGTAACGGCATAGTTTCATGGTTTGAAAACTATCAAATATACATTTACAGTTGACACAAAGAATGCTTAAACGGAAAATACTGTACAACAATGACGAAACAAATACATGGCAGAAACGTAAGTTTTATGATCTATTAATGCGTACCTTGAATGGAATGCAAACTGATGCGTATTAGTGATAATTTATATATGAATACCCGCTAGAAGAAGATTAAAAATAAATCATGAAATACTCAGTCTTAGTTTACGTGTAATGTTTTTTTTTCTTTTTTTTTTTTTCTTTTCTTTTTTTAGATAAATGACGTTACTTAAACATACGCGAATATGTTTATCATTACAATCGACGATAGTAAAAATAAAATCATAATCACAATGTTGATATAAATACCGTGCTTGGTGTCTATCGTATCTCTATGCTTTTATCTTATTTTGTTGTTGAGATCGTCTAGCTTTTATCCTTGCTTGCAAAGTAAGAAGAAGACCCGCGAGAACATCGTGGTTAGGCAATTTCTTAGCGAACAATAGACGTTTAACCGAGTCATCGTAAGTTAATAAAGCAACCATATTTTGTAGTAAAAACCCTTGACAATATTCGAGAAGTTGTGTGGCGTTGTAAACCTGAAAATTTTTGAACAACAAATCGTTTAGTTTGCATTTCCTCTTAGAAAAAAAAAAAAAAAAAAAAAAATTTGCGTTGTAATATCGTATCTAATACAATTTAAGGAAAATACCTTTGCGTGGATGTACATAGAAACGATATTGTCGAGATCAACCATGGAAGAACATTGTGCCTCGCAATACCTAAGTAAACTATCCAGTTGGAAAAAATTCGCGGCTGCCATTAATTCCAAAACATCACTTTGATTAACTTCTAACGTGGCACAACCACCGTGATATAGAAATTCCATGACCATCTGAATATGTAAAATACAATTTAAATCCTAAATAAAACAAAAGAAAGAAAAAAAATTAAGAACTTTTCGACTCTGTGAATATTACCTGGAAAATGTGGTATCGAATATCGTTAATTTGTACAATAGGAGGATTTCCCTCGCACAATTTTGAACTTAACATATTTCTAAATCTCGGTGACGACGTGACTAAAACAATCTTATGTCCATAGAACACCCTGCCCTCCACTCTGAATTGTACATCGCTTAATTCCGGATTATTTACAAATTTGGGATCTATTCTGGACCCGCTAGAAAGCGTTGTGTCTCGAATGGGTTTTATCGGTTCCCATCCAAAGCACGTGCAGAAAATATCCGCGAGAAGAAGCGTTGTGCCTTCTTTCTATAGACAGAACATAAACCAAAAGATATAAGATACTCGATTCTTATTCTGTCAAGTTGAATTATAACTCACTTTACTATATCTAAAGATGTTAAATAACAATGGAAGACATTCTTGTACGAATTGCGTTGAATAGTCATCTGGACAGACTTGCAGAAAATCTTGAAGTAACTGATCTATTACCGAATCTAATCTCATTTCGTGAGCTGTTGCAAGACTATGCATCCAGCAGTGCAATGTCCAACCCACTTTTAATCCACGAAGTTCCATCGTAATATCTGTATAAATTCGTATTTATATAGGAGAAAGATACGTTCAGATATACTCTTCGAGACGGTAACTTTGGCTTTACCTAAATGGTTGCTTTCGGCACTATGATACATTGCTTCTTGTAAAGCTTTAGTCTGAACTTTATTAAATACTGGTTCTTTCCCTTCTCTTCTGTTTCCTCTTCCGTCCACAGTTTGTTGTTGAGCACTAGCACCAGCACTACCTTCTGCCAAAATTTCCTCCAACGACAATACTTCCTTCTCCCCTCGTTTGGCAGAGAAGTTTAACGGATGAGACAAGAGTTGATGAAGACAACTCCTCTGGCCATGAACCGTTGCTACTGATATCGCACTGTAAAGTAAGAATAGAAAGTAATTGCAATTCATCACTTTGACGTTGAACGATGATAAATCAAAAATAGAATTCGAAAGATATTTTATTTGCCTGTAACAGCCCCGCTGAGCAGAACCGGAGTATGAAAACGAATCTTTGATCAGAGTAGACAGAAACGGCTGAGCTCCATGAGCCAAAAGAAGTGCAACCATTTCATAGTTGCCAGACGCTGTAGCTGCTTGTAATGGCGTGACCGTAGATTTGTCTTCGCTCAATTTAGCTCCACCTTCGACAGCTGCACCTCTCTCCAACAATATTCTAGCGATGTTACAATGTCCTAACAACGCCGTGTACGTTAAAGCAGTCCAATGTTGCGTTTCCGCGTTGAAACCAGAGTGGTTGTAACACGTACTATTGGAAACGTTACTAGACGAGCCTGGCGAACTGGAAGATGAATTTAGAGACTGCGCATTCTTTCCAGGTGTCATCATAGCAGGCGGTGTCATTGGACTTTTAGTATTTGACACGTTCAGCGCCACGGGAGTCTTGGAAGGTATATTCGCTGATTGTCCAGTAGGCGGAGGTGGACTTTCGACGTTCAAATCGGCACCAGCGTCCAACAGTGCCAGGACAGCGGTTTCGTCGTTATTTATACACGCTATCATTAAAGCGGTGAAGCCGTTATCATTCACAGTATTGATCTTTGTCGATGGCAAGAGAGGCATGGCTTGAACTATTAAATCTGCGCGACCGCTTACTAGCATCTTGAAGGCCATGTCCATGGTTAAAAGCCGGACGTATTCTGAGTCGTCGATACGATTCGAGCACAGTGAAACTTCCTCGAAGCTGTGGACGAAGTTTATCACAGGTAACGTGGTTAAATTTTAAATTTAAATTTTCTTAAAAGGTCAATGTTACAATTTGGGACCTTTCCTCGTAGGGGATCCCAGTTTTTTTTTTGCATTACCATATCGGCCTGACGGGACAATCCACGCCGGGTAACAGCAATCTGGCAGCTTGATTAATGTCGTCTTGATCCACAATCAGTCCGTGCCTGTGTTCTGCATGAGCGGTTGCAACCCTTACCCACTCGACCAGCGGCGGAAGAACGACGTATGCCCGTTCGTACGCGAGTTCCTGTATCCCCAAACCTCGTTCACCGTGCTCCAGCTGCGTGAACATTGCCTGACGTTAGATTACGTTCCGCGAGACAAAGACGACAGAAAAGGGACCAAACGTTAGGATTAAGTTGGGCAAACCTGCGAACACCTCATGTAATAAAAAAGCGCGCTCAACGCCTTGGTTGTCAGAGGTATAGTTGAGCGTCCTACTTGCGCCACTTTCGAGATTAAGTCTATCAACTCTGACATTGATCCGACGCAGGTTGTTAGAAGCGACGGTTCTAACGCTGACCCTGCTGCGTCTCTTCCACTGCGGGACGATGAAGAGGAATTTAGGGAACTGACACTGGCCCAACGTGGCATGGCAAGTGCACCTGTGAAAATTGCAGTTACAAATAATGCAGTGATTGGCAGTTGTTACAAACATATCACAAATATTACGTAGAATATTTCCATTAGCTGGAAATCGAAGTCGAAACGAGAGATGAAACGGTATTAGCTCATTCATGCTGAACTCAAAATTGTGTTCTTTTTCTTGTGATTGTAAAATTTTTTACGTCTTTATTATCATTTCTTTTTATATCCTATAAATATTTTTCACCAATGAAACTTTATTTTGTAATCCTCAACTGAAATGTCCAATTAAAATTAAAACTAGTGCAGGACTAGGTCTATCCTATGATACAAGGAATTTGAGAATTTTACCGAAAGCTTTCAGTGAAGCGAAGTGCAAGTATCTGTCGCGAGTATTGTTCAGAGTTTTAAGATTGCTCCTTCTCTTTCTTTATCATAAATTTCAAAAATTTCAAGGGATCGTAGAATCGTTTCTCTACAAATTCTAATTAAATTAGTCACTCAACGTCTCTATCTTATTGACCTAGAGAAAAATGAATCCTCATTCCGTCTTTTCATATTATATCCTCCCCATTCTTCGTTTCGTTTCAATGGAAGTAAACACAATCCATTTACATTGTAAAATTATCTAGCGCATTAGACAGAGGAATCAAAACTCGATGCTCGTTGTTCTAGTAAACTCTTCTAATTAAATTCCATGATATAAGAGGTAAGCAAGTTGAAAACAACCAATGATTCGAGTCAATCGCAGCAATGCCAGCGACAGAGTATAATTTTACCCGATGCCGTTCGACCGGCGTTCAGGTGCGCGTAAGGTTGAAGGAGGCCCCATAAATCTCCACTGTTGGCGATAGCGTGTTCCAACATGGTTGCAGTCAACGTTGTATGAGAATCGGTCGGTATGCACTGCAACAGTATTTCCTCCAGCAGATTTTCGATTCCAGCGGTTAAATATATAGCCGCGTACTCGTGTATCATTCTTCCTAATCGAACATCGGACATCCAACGAAGAAATCGTCCCACTGGCAGTTGTAATCCGGATCGAGATGCTTTCGATTGCTTCAACTGATCGCCAGATACGGCGAACATCGCCGCGGCACGCAAGCACGCCTAAAAAAGAAAATAAGTGGCATATTATTATATTGTAATTAATTTCAGACATGCTTTTATAGAAAAAAATATTATGATTATTATTATTATATTGCGATGTTGTATGAAAGAGTGAAAGAGTAACATTATCCCTTTCAATATTACTAGGACGAGAAGCAAATTGTCCAATTGTCATCGACTGGTTATCTACATTATTCATAATGTCACGATACATTCAGTATAGACAGACTTGGTTATTAAGAATTAGCAATTTGCAAACCTGTGCATTGTATTGTACCAACGTTATCACTGCTGCTTTTACGTTATTATATTATTACCTGGCGAGTGATCCCTAGCAAAAGCAGGCATGTATAGGACAAGAAAGAAACATGAAAATTAATGGATGACTGACTACTGCAAAGTTGATGAGGCTTTGTTGCTTAGCTTTAGTTGTATTTTCTAAACTAGCTAGAGGATTTGACGATGAATTTATTCTCAAAAAAGAAAGGTCCAACTTTAATAAAATTTGCAAACGCAACATGCGTTGTACGTGTATTTTATAAAATTGTGAAATATAAAATTCCTATTGATCAAGGGGATTTATTCTCAATTGTCCGCACCAACAATGTCCATGGTGTTCCGTTTCACGTACCTTGGTGCAAGAATCTGCCAAGGCCGGACAGAGGACGATCTTAAACGCACTGTACACCTCGTGTTTGCTGCACAAACCGACAGGTTTAGCCAGTCGCTGAGTCTCTCGGCCGATTCTGACCAGAGCTCGTTGCAGCAGGTAAGAAAGACGCGGTATCGTTTCCATAGATACTTGCTCCATGTGCTCTCTGGTGCGACCATTTTGTAACACGCGAAGGACGTCGTGATGCGTCCACGGTAATTGTTGCAACTCCACCAACCGATTGTGAGAGTCTACCCAGACGAACTCGTCGGCGCTGGTTACGTTCGTATTGATGGTTTCTAAGCTCGAGTGTCTCATGAGCCTCCTTACAGCCGGTTCTGAACTCTCGGAGCCGCTCAAAGAGGAGTACGTGGAAGACGATTTATGAGAACGCATGGTAAGCTGTTGAATTGCTAGTTTGATATCTTCTAGGCCAGAACCAGACCACGGCACCTGTAACTGCAACACAGCCATTCAAGGAGAAAGCATTTTTGCTGGTAGTTTGCTGGTGGCTCGACGATCGATGAAAATATTGAAAAATTTCTCGATGGTAGAAAATTGACTCAATGGTGAGCAAAGATATAAAGTACATAAGTACATGTGTAGAATGGAATTTTTTTTTTTTTTTTAATAAAACATCGAAATACTAATTTCAAATTAAATTCACTGTTGTTTCGTTCGAATGTCGGAAAAAATATATAATAAAAAGAAATTACGGATTTATTTTAGTAGAAAGTGATTTATGGCCCAGCCTGTGTATATACGTACATGTGCATTATTAATCGTGAATTAATTTTGCGCACGAGTATATTTCGTAAATTACGTTTCGGATATTTCATGTATTGCTAAATATTTTATGTTTTCTCTGTCAATGACGAACGATACATTTTTCATCGACAGAGATATCAACTGCCTTGCATTTTGAGAAAGCGCACCTTGGCGGGTGTAGCTCTGTGTCTGTTACGATTCTGTCCAGATCGATTTCTGCCATTTCTCTGGGTAACCGAGGCCGACAAGCGATCGTCTTCCGGCACAGAGTTCAGCTGTTGCGGACTGTGTGCCCTATGGTGACGATGGGGTGGCGAACTGCTACTCGTGTGCCCACCTGTGTCCGACATGCTCGCGTGCCCGGACGATCGGTTCTCATCTGACGAGCTGTTACCGGTACACTCTGGTCGCCTCTAGAGACAAAAGATGTTCACGCTTTATAGCCTGTGCTTCAACATGCTGATAACGTGTGTATCTTGAAATGGTGGCGAACGAATAAAGAAGAACAGACATGATGTCTTTGGAATTTGTTTAATGAAATGAATTGGGTCTTTACGTTCTACTTTTTAGGTCTTTAACAAGCAGCGTCACATTTGTGGAACAATTAATAATCAAGTTTGGCGATTGAATGATGTTTCTTGTAAGATGTACATTTATCATTAACTTTTATCTGATATAAAATAGAAATTTGTTACCATTGTGATTCAAAACAATGAATGCGATACGTTGACGCTCGTGAAGAGTATGTGAGATCGTAAAGGGAATGTTAATGAAATACCTGAAGCGCACGAATTTCATGTAAATTAAGATGATAGTGTTGAGAGTGATGAGGATGTTGAGGCGTTGGCGTTGGCGTTGGAGCAACGCTGTCCGTGTCCCTTTCCGCAACCATGTGGACCGTATTGTGAATACCATTTTTTGGAGAACTCTCCGTGAAATCCTTCGAATACGGAGGGCAATACAGTTCTCGTCCATTGCCACCGGTCGGGCTAAAAGAAAGAAATTCTTTTTAATGTCATTGTCAAATCTTTGGAATAAATATCATTTCCTTTCATTTACAACGAGAACTCGTATCTGTATTGGCTTTATTATTATTATTATTATTATTATTATTATTATTATTATTATTAATATTTAAGTATACACACACAACTAGACTATGGATGCTTATGTAAATTCACACCCTCGCAAATTTAAGTAGAATGTAAAGGATTTGTTTCGCGTATTAAGTAGTAAAAAGAGCGCTATATTTTGGACGTTTTGTACATTTTCGCGTGTTACATAGACTCTACATATTTTTTCATTTTAACATAAACGCACTTTGAATTTTTCGGATTCGAGAAATGAAAACGATCATTTCTCGATGAATCATCCACGATGGTAATGAAAAGTATAGCCAGTATAATACAACTCGAGCGACGAGCTTGCACATTTCTCTTTATATATTATGCACTATGTTTTGACGGATCGAGTAAAAAAGATTTGATCAGTGAAAATTTTCTAAACATTGTTAGTTGAACAACGTTGCAAATGTCACAAGAGAAGAGAAGAGAGGAGATAAATCGACTTTCTAGTCAAAATATGTAGATTTCTCTTAATACGTCTCATTGCGATCGTTTGTATAAGATAAAAGAGCAAAGCAAAAACGGTGCATTGGTTTCACAATAATATTAGATTCCTCTATTGCACGTTAGAAACGTTGCGTGTACAGAGAGACGAAATTTTCTCACAGGAGTCAGCTCATGATTTAAATAGAAAATTAGTTGGAGAGACGCAGAAAATCAAACCTAAACCTGAGCAAACGTTGTTTCAAATGTGAAAAATCACACGTGCAGGAGATGTATTATTTTTCCATTCGTGCGTAACGTTGAAAGAATCAGACTTCAGATGCAGTTCTCTTTTCAAACCACGTACAAATGAAAATGAATCGTCATCTCGTTTACCAAAATGAAAAGTTGAAATTAAGTTGGGAAAGAACAATTTCTTTTAGAATGAACGGTAAGACGCGCGGGGTTCGACGAGGAGCTCCCCTCTCTGGAATTTAGGAATTAACAGCTCGAGATTTAAGAGTTCTACTACGGTCGATTTACCCCCTCAAGCGCCACTGTTGAACGAAGCTCCAATCTGCCTTGAACCCGGTGTTATCCCCCGGCAAGGACCAATAGTCCTCGACCTGGCTCTCGTCCTCTTGAATTCTCAGCACGTCCTCCCTGCTGGGGCTGACGTTCACCACGATTTCGTGCGTGACCTTGACGTCCTCGTTCTTTGCCAGGGTCTTCACCAGCGACTTTCCACTGCATCTTTCTCCATCGTCTCCATCTCGATCTCGATCTCGATCATCGGCGACTTGCTCGTCCGCCATCTTTGATTCATCTTTGGCAACCGCAAATTGACAACGATTCGACGGAGCTTCTTTATCGTTGAATCTGTTGCTCTGTTTCTGGTTCGTGTCGCCGAAATAGATGACAGTTTTATGAGCCACGTCTCTGTCGTTTTTCTTCGCGCCGGTTGTTGTTACCGGTACCGTCGCTTCGTCCTCCATTTCTTTCCGGTGATCGATCTCGTCTATCGCGGCGCCATCTTTGCAATCGTCGTCATCAGGGTTGGCCGTGTCGTTGCTAATGTTCAGCCACTCTTTGGACGGTGATTTGCCAGTGAATGGCAGGGCACGGCGCAAGATAAAGTTGATGCCCTCCGCGCGACGAAGCGGGGCCTCCAGATTGGCCGACATTCTGCAATCGGTCAGTTCACGGCATATCACGCAGTCGCAATACTTTTTCTCGCATGATCTTCGTTTCATCGACGACTGCATGTCATCCTTCCGCCCAGATGCATTTCGCGTCGACCACGTGTTTCTTCGTTCTTCGTTCGCGATCGAGGAAAAACTGTGAGCCGGATGAGACGACGAATCAAGAGCACAAAGGAGTGGTTTGTAACCGGAAACCGGGTGTTCCAACCAGCCAATGGCAAGTATGTATATGTAGGAGAATATCCGCTGACTAACCGCTTTTTGCCCAGCGATTCCAGCAGTTCTAACTACCGAGATGATGAAACGCTTTCCTCGACGCGGAGGAAGCGAGAAGCTGCCTGAGTGATTTGATGGCGACAGTTGCTGACGCACGGGGAAACATTGAGAGTAGAGCGGAGCGTACGGACCTCTGGCTTCTTCGAGCACACACTGCTCAATCGTAAGCGAGGGAAACTAATATAGATAATTTCTTCTGAAGAAATTCGAGCGAGAAAATTCCTTTTTACGCTACGGGCTGATTTCTTCTCTTCTCACCGGTTTCTTTTCTCGATCCGTGAGAAAACGGATATTTGTACATTGACTTTACATCGTCGATAAATTTCAGTAACTTGGTAAAAAAAGAAAAAAAAATTCTTCCTCAATTCGTAGAAAAAGACTGGAGCGACGTTGCAGCCGCGACGTGTCGCGAGAGAAAATTCGTCGCTGTGTAGTTACTGAAGTTACGTGAATTTGCATAAAACGCGTCCATGAAACGGTGTGTCAATGAAACAAATCACGGCTGAGGCGTGGTCTCGCACGACGTGATTTTTGCCCCATTCTCGTTTCGGCACGCGATCGAAAAACGCCTATGGTCGACGGCAACGACGATCAACAGGTGAAACCTGCACGCTTCCTCCGATGTTGGGAATGTCGGCGAATAGAACACGGCTACCGTATCACTTTCCTTCGGTTGCTTCTTTTCCCCACTTTGCCGGGGCGCCGCGAAAGCAGCAGCACCTTCAACGCCGCGTTATCGCGTGAAAACCTCTTTCTTTCCCTTCTTTTTTTCTTCCTCCTTCTCACCCTCTTCCTCTCTCTTTTTATACCTTCTCCAATTTTTTTTTTCTTTTTTTTCTTTTTTCTTCTGCACAGTCACTAAACTAAAGGAGGAGGACGATATCGACAACGACCGTCGTCGTCTTCGTGATACGACTTTCGTTTCTGCACGCAGGAAGGAAGTGGTAATGCAAATTGCCCCGAGAACTTTTGGTCATTTTCTTTCTCAAGAATTGAACACTTGAATACGGAACAGAGTGGTGAAAATTTGATGGCGATTGATCGTGAAAGATTGACTCAAACTTTTTCAGCCACTTTTGTCTTTAGAATTAAATGAAACAGAATTGAATGAAAAGAAACTGTAAAGTGTTTAACTGGTACTTCAAAACGTTTCTATTAATTGTCAATTAAATACGTTCTATTGAATGTATTATTCCAACGCAATGCTCAAATGCTCAACATATTGAAACAGCGATTAAAATAAAAAGTATTGAAAATGACGAAACGTTAAACATGCACGATTCCTTTATTCACGGATCTTTCCTGTACGTTTGAACTTACTTCTCTGTATCGAAAATAAATTTCACCGCGTTTGGAAAAAGATTCAGATCGACCCCGTTTGAATTTATTAATTTTTAATTTCGGAATTGTAGATGTGACAGTTTTGACTAAAGGACGATCCAGTCGACGCTCGATGCTGATGTTTCAATAATAAAACGTCGAAAGTTGAGAGTAACGTTGTAAATTGAAAATACCATATAATATAATGTAAATTTGCCAAAGTAACGTTCGAATCTTCAAAAGTGTGCCAAATTCTTCCACAGTTGCAGAGAGTGGGTTCGCAAGGAGATCCCCCCTTGTTCAGAGGAAAATTTATTTCCGACCGGCAGCGATTTCATTATATTCGGGAATTCGTGAGAAATTATGTACGAAATGCGCTCGCCAGAATGCCAAATATAGATTACAAGAGATCGTTCGCGTTCGCAACTTTCACCGTTCTGTTCCGTGGAAAATTGATTCCGAATGGAATATCTTCAATTTCTAGCAACGTCCACCAACCTGTTGGACCTCGTTCGTAAACTTTGTGACGTTTAAAATGTCATTTTGTCATACTGGACAATTTCTTCGCTTCTTTCGATTGAAGCTGACTCGTTCAAAATTACCTTGTAAAACAACTTGCTTGAAAAGGCAAGGTTACAAAAAAAAAAAAAAAAAAACACCGTTAACTAAATAAAATTTCGTGACTTGGACGCAGCAACTTGAACTGGAGTACTATGTCAATTTAACTGGCCGATTGCTCCCGTTTTCACGCATTCAAAGTTCGAGGCATTGACAGAATTTACTCTCAATTTCAGATTCAAATTTAAATGTAACCTTGATAGAATTGACCACGATTTGCCATCCAGAAGGTTGGTGTACATTACTCTAGCCTCATATTTGTGACAATTTCTTCAAAATAATTACTTAAAAAATCGTTCCAAATGCTAAGAAAACACTTGAATACATTTGCATAAATTTACATAATATTGTCTAATGTTTAACGTATTAGACAATAATATTGTATAATTTTCACGATACTGTCAAACAGTCGAGTCTTTTCAAAGACTTTGCAAAGACTCGAGCAAACGTTTACCTACAATGTGACAATCGTCAAAAGGATGGACGAGTAAAGCCGAATAACAAACTGAATCCCGCACTGAATCACTGAATCACTCGACTCGTTTCGATCGATTCCCACTTGGCTCCTCTTCTTTCGTTCGCGAGTCGCGAGAGGCCTTCGCTTCAGATGCGCTTTCCGACACTCGTAATATAAATCACAAAAGGAACGACGAGGAAGACTGAGGGAAATCACGCTAGATTATGAATGAATGAATGAATGAATGAATGAATGAATGAATGAATGAATGAATGAATGAATGGATGGATGAATGAACGAATGAAAGAGCAACGGTAACGGCAACGAGTTACGAGTTACGAGTTCTCTGAAGAAACACAGAGTGCCAGAGTGACAACCGGCGCAATAGGAGACACAAAATTAAGCGTTCCGAGGGTTCCGTTCCACTTTAATCCACGATTGGCGCATCACGCACGCGGCGCTGCGTTTCTTTATAGTTTCTTCAGTCCTGAGCTGGCTGATGTGGTTAAGTGCTGGCTGCTACTTGTAAACTGTTGTGCTCTTTTCACCGGCGAGGCGGCGGCGGCGGCCGTACAGAAAGCGTAGGAAACGTAGGGAGAGTGCAAACGAACAGTGTCTTTAGAAGCTCCACATATGTACAACATACATGTACCTATGTACATTACACGTACATGCGTGTGTGTGTGTACATATGTACGTACGTATGCAGACGAAGCGTACGAGTTCACGAGTCGGTTTCGGGAGGAGAATTTCCGCCGACCATCCTACTTCCTATGACCGTGTCGACTCGAATCGCCCTAACCACATCCTGTAACGATTCTTGAACACGTCGTTGTTTTCGACTTTTTACATCGAAACGCTCGGCCGCGGTCGGTCTCCTCGCCGTGTAAAAACCTGCGTTTATCGCGATCGAAGGGCGTAAACTGTTAACCGGTAAGCGGTAAGGTTAGGAAACGTACTCCCGTGGAATAGAGCGTGAATCGAAAGAGAGAGTAAAGTTCCACGAACGGGTCCGAATTTTTTTAAACGCCGTTGCCGTGCGCGAGAAATCGTTCCTCCGTTTACTTATCTTTATTTATTTATTTACGCGTGTGTAACATACGTATCGAATATACTTTGAATATATTGGATTTAAGTAAAGACAAACTGGCATGTCTTGCGTGTTAATTGTGCGAATTAATAAACAAAAGAAAGTAGAGATTCATTGTAAATGAATGAAAGGGAACATATTCGGACCCCGTGACAACACACTTGAATAAATTCGAGTTAATTGAGAGACGCATCGAAGCAGAAACCCTTGACGAAGCAGCTGCTCCGATCCAATTGCAAGAAGTTTCGACTTGACCCCTCGAACGACACGAGACAAATAACGCAGCACCGAATACTCGAAAGTAAAAAAATTACAGAAACAAATGATCGAACGATACGTTAAACATAATGTTAAAAAGAAAAGAAAAAATAAAATTAAATAATTCATTTAACACGATTTGCAAAGGTTGTGCAAGGAAGAGAGCAATCAGCCAGTGTCACCAATTTCCTCTACATACGGTTCCCTTTTATGGTGTCAAGGAGTATTCTCAGGAGTTTCCCAAGTACATAGTATTAGCGTAGGAAGCACAACGTGGAAGGCGTGCAATTAACTGGGTCAGAATTCTTTTGAACAGGATATCTTTAATCAGAAAATACTTGATAATTTTCAACTGTCTTTCATTGCTACTTCTTTAAAAAAAAAAAGAAAAAAAAGAAAAAGAAAAAACAAACTATCGTTTGTTTCTTGTTCTTGCAATAGTCGTTCATATTAATACATGTAAAGATATCTTTAGAGAGAGATAATTTTGGAGTAAGCACAGACCTGTATTTCCTTAAATTAAAAAATTGTTCAACGAATGATAAGAATGCAATTCAATTGAAAGAAATGAAAAATAAAGTGAAAGGTAAAAAAAAAAGATAATTTCACGTGACTATAAAGGAACAATAAAGTTTGGTAACGGTCGAATTACAAAATGTTCTAATTGATCACGAGCAGCGTTGTTCTTGTTGAAACACGTCCGTGATAAATTCATGTGAAAGTCATAAGGTAATTTTACTCCTTAGACAAACCGGTCTTCGTTTTTTCCCCTCTTTGTGAACTGCATTCTACATGGGCTCTGTGTATGTACGTGGTATTATCATCGGAACTGTGTTAACGTTAGTTCCATATTTGGAAGTTATACGTAATACCATCTTTCGACTGATTTCGATTGATTGTGGTTCCTGGACCAGTGGTTCGCAGTCTTTTTTTGACCACGCCCCTCATAATTTTTTAAATAATTATTCTTATTATTCGATACAAAGTGAATTTTGAAAAGTGGAGAAAGGTTTGAACAAACTTCCTTCCAAGAACGTGACATTCATGAAGGAAAAAAAATTAGAAGGTTAAATTTTCATTTAAAGAAATGCAAAAAATTCACTCATTCTCGAATTGCCCCCCCCCCCCGCCTCCCAATCCACCCCGTGGGTTCCACGTTTGGGAATCACGGATTTAGACAATGATTTTTTTTCTAAACAGCAATCCACCGTGGCTCGCCATCATTACTATAGTGTGTAAATAGGATCCGATAAAACCGTAGTTTCCATTTATTTCCGCTTCTCCAACAACGGCCGAGAGGGAGAGCTCGTATAATTTCTCATTCATAAATTCACTTTCGTCGTAAGACCAGACACAACGCCATCTTTCTTCTCCGTATCTTCTCCGTTTCGAGCTGTTAATTAAGGGCTAATTAAATTTATCTGAATTATTGATTCAGGCCTGAATGCCTCTCGTTGAATGAACAAACGAGAGCCAAACATCGTGCGGTTCGTCGTTTCGTTCGTGAATTCCGAGAAGACACGCAACCAACGACGGAAGTCTTTAATCTATAATGTAACACACCCTCGGCAAGAAAAGAGTTTTGCAAAGCAAGAGTTCAAGGCGTACATTGTCCGTGCTCATCTGGCGAAACTCCGGTGTCAAGGGCGACAACTATCCCAACCGGAGAATATTAAATTAATTACCGAACCGTGTCCTCCTCCAGCAGCGAGATACGTCGTCAATCGCAATTATTAACGACAATTATAGTTGCGTCATGCTTACGTAAGAACTTGCGTTAGAAATTGTTCTAGTTTTTCTGTTTCATATAATAAATGGATCGTTTCGTGTCCGCGAAAGCATGATCACGTAGCATGGGCCAAAAAGTCACTTCCTACTGAAATAAATACGTAATTTTTTTTATTATATATATATATATATATTTTTTTTTTTAACTTTTAAACCATAATGAGAAAAATCACGTTTGAACTTGAATTTAATTGAAAATTAATAAGATTATTCTCTTTCTATGTCTTGATGTTTTATTTAAAAAAAAAAAGAAACTTTTGGCCCACCCTATACATGTACACACAGAGAGAGCACAAAGTAGATGAAATTTTGACCAGTGTTTTGTTTTCAACGAGAAATGAGAAAATGAACGATTAATGATTTTTGCCAATGGAGGATCAACTGTTGTTCCGAGTCTAGTTAAATCGAGAATAAAGAATTTTTTATACGATTTCCATTGTATTCACAGGAGCGTAAAGAAATGAAATTTACATAGAATTTTGTTTCACTTTCTTAGCCGTTCTTAACCCGTGATTCCCATCATTGGACCCAGGCCTCACTCGAGGGCAATTTGATTTTCTGGGGGAGGGGGGGGGGGCGATTCGAGCACGAGTTATCAAGAGTAAATTTCTTGCATTTCTTTAAATGAAAATTTAACTTTCCAATTTTTTTCCTTCGTGGACGTCATGTTCTTTGGAAGCTTGTTTAGACCAAATTAACGATCTTTTTCTCCATTGCAAAAATTGAACTTTTGAACAATAAGAGTCACAAGGGAGGAGCATGGCCAAAGAAAGATTGGGAACTTAATCTAAATTCGTATTACGTAGGTGTGACAAATGTCTTTGTTATACGTAGATATTTTTATTATGCATTTCAATTTTTTATAAATGCACGAACATCCGCATTTCACTAAACTACACAAAAGTGATGCACAAGTATTTGTTTCCTGGAAGTAATTCTTTGCCGACAAGTTGCGACAGCTTCTGTTTAAAAGCCTAAATTCTTCTGAAGCTTGACTCACTCATTCGGCAATTGTGAAGCGAGCTTGACTCATTCGTTCATTTAACCAAGGGCTAAGGCCATCTTCTCTCAATTAAACAATCAACACGCACAACATTCTGGAAAATTATTTTTTAGTCTACACGTGTGAAATTGAAAAAAAAAGAAAAGAAAAAGAAGTTAGAAACTTGAAACGTACAATATTGTAACAATGAAAATTTTAATGCTTTTTTTTTTAAATATACACAAATGATAGTATATAAAAATACGTTTCAGTGAATTAATCTACTGTTAGTAGATACGTGTAAATAAGCATTTTGTGTAATCAACTCGTGCGAGTAGCTCGTTTCAGTTACTTTTACGAAATTGGGTAGCTCGTGTATTTTACGCGCGATAGCGGTCCGTTATACGTTCTTATTTTTCATTGGCATAACCAGCCAAATTGTGAGGAAAAGGAAAGTCAGATTATCATCGGGCATAATCTATTATATTCGTTACTGCGTTCGTATTGCTTAATTAATGATCTCGAGTTCATTTCGTTCGAAATCGGTCTCACAACTCTCGAAAATGTTCTGAAACCTACACAAACACAAACAACTGGAAGCACCGTTAATGTGAACTCTTAGCACAGATTTCAGGAACCAACCATGTGTGTATAAAAGTGTATAAAATTACGTTTCAATCGTACCGGTTCTAGGCAAATAAAAACTCCCCGTCGACCTTATACTTACTATTACATCAGCCACTGAACATTTTGTTCCGCTTTTATTAACCGTTGATGTTCAATCAGCGAACAGAAATTACAGGAAATAGTCTAATCTACAGGATAGGCTAAAAGTTTCTTCCCATCCATTGTGTTTTTCTTAGATAAAACTTCAAAGTATAAGACAAAACTAATTTTATCAATTTTAAATTAACCTCATGACGTGTCACGCACGTCTAGAGTTTTTTTTAAGTATATTTAAGTATATTTAACTAAAAAAAAAAAAAAAAAAAAATAGGCAAAAGAAATAATAAATTTATTACTTTTCAATAATTTCTGCCCAGTGACATCATACCGACGAGTTCAAGAAGAAAGCGACGAATTATTGTACACGGTTTGGTCACTCGTTATGGTCCGCAATCAGTTGCCAGCGCAAGTGGTTATTAATTCAACATAATTCTTTTCATTATTTTAATTTCATTACGAATTATTTCTTTCGAACGTTGACCGCCAGATATAATAAAAAATTACTTTATTATATTTATTTTAACGAGACGTTTTCTATTTCATTAACATTTTCTAAGCACGTATAAATCGCGACGTGGTTTGGCTCAAGCACAATTTTCAAACATTGTACGAAATATACTGAACATTAAACGCTTGATTTTTTTTTTCATCGAATACCGAACAATACGGAAATGAACTTTCGACCATGTGATTGTCGTTAATCGTAACACAGTACGGCTAATAAAATGGTATTCTTCAAGTTTCGGAATATATTCTAGCATCGTACAAAAGAAATTATCATAGACTGCGTTCATCTGTTCGTGTTCGTTTTCAAACGTAGATATGAAAAATGAAAATGGATAATGGTACTGAAAAGCATCGTGTGAGAACAGATTCTCTATTTAGATTAAATTATAATCGAATTATTTCCCATGGTCAATTTAAGCAACAGAATGAACAATGAGTAGGTACTGTACCATTTGGTGTAGTTACAGCGTTTCGATCACTCGCAAGAATTATCAGTGAAACTATGCGAAATGAAATTAGACTGGAACCAGAATCAGTCTCCTCGGTAACCGACAAGATGATATTAATTCCGATAGATAGAGGAAACAGGAGATAAATGGTACCTTGTACTCTGTCGGCCGTTAATGAAAAAACGTGTGAAAGATGAAAGGATATCGGCCTTTGAACAATCTCGAAATCGTGCAATACAAATATAGATAAATTATAATTGACTAGCGTAAATTCAACGCTGGTAACGGAATGGTAAAAGTGGAATTTATTGGAAGGGGGAATCCGAACTGTTGGAAACCAGGTGAAACGGATGCGAGCCGCGCCGCGCTGGACAACCGTTCAAAACGGCACGACGCCTCTTCAAACAAATCAGAGAAAGAAACAGCGTAGACCTGATCGAATCAGAGCGGCAATTTCAATACGAGTATCGCGAAGCAAAACCAAGCCTAATGCAGTAATAAAGTGGCAAAACCAAGCCTAATGCAGTAACAACAAAGAGGATTTATCGAAGAGGAGAAAGAAAAATGTAAATTTCACGTTCGATGGTAGGTTAAACATCCTGAATTTTTAACTCGGACCAGCAATGGAATTCCAGGAAATTATTTCGTGATCCCTTCGCGCGTTGGCGCATTTGAAAAAGATGTTTGAATTTTAGGTCGTTCTCACTCGATGTTTCTATTTCACTCGAATTTATGGAAATTGGAGCTGAAGCTTCTTGCTGTAAAATGCTTCTTTCAAATGCTCGCACACGCATAATGATACGTTGGTATGGCTTTGAAAGGTGAGGCCGAAACTGGAAACGGTACGAGAATCAATAAGGGATCGACGTATGTGGAGAGCGATGATAATTAACGACGATGTATAATGGTAAATTCCAACTAACAACCGGAGCTGTCTCGTACGCGTGAAACCTAACCTTCACGCGGCCGAGTTTAACATACAATTAAATCGATCCTCTGATAAGCTCTCCTCTTGTTCTGGTAACAATGCACTTTCCACTTTTATCCGATTTACCGGCAAAGAAAGATGAGCATCTTTCCCTTCTACGCACACACTCTCCCTCCCTCCCTCTCTCTCTCTCTCTTTCGTGTACAAACACTCATTGGCTCTCACTTTTCCTCTCTCACCTTCGAGTTTCCTTTCGTTCATCAACTAATTAAGCCTATCCGATCGGCACACGCCTTTTTCATTGCTTTCGTAAAGAAGCTACGTGTTAGGTAGCTATTACATACCTATAGCACCTACATAGTACATATGTACATACGTACGTTACGATAGCTACTACACGTACCAAAACTTCTCCGTATTAACGTCAGAGACGACCAAATAGAAATTTACCGAAGAATTTTGCGCGATCGTGCGAAAGGAGAGTTGAAGGCTTATTTAATTAGTTATCTGAAAGTAAAGGAAAAACGTGACAAGAGAGGCAACGTTATCTGGGAACCGGGTGATCGCGATAATAGCGCGCGTGAGAAGACGTGCATGTGCAGTAATGCCTAGTTAGATCTGGTCGAGATATATTTAGGTTAACGGCCTCTCTCCTTTCCCTTCCTTCCAATCCCGATCTTAACCCCCCCGTTGACAAAATCAACGTTCGACTTTAATTCGTATTTCCTCGATAGTGATCAAATTTATTCCCAAAGTTTTATTTTTCTCAGGCGATTCGATTAACATTAGCGGACACCCCGTGCCTTAGATTTTCTCTGATAAATTTAATTGTTAAAAATCGTAATAAAGAAAATGCTGTAGTGCTGTTAAATCAGATGACTGTATTTATGTATATAATTATGTGAAATTGTCGGTTTTATCTTTGTCACTGTCTGTCTGTTACTACTTATTTTTACTACTTTTGTACGATGCGTTATTTTATACGTATCTTGAAAAGGGAAGCGATACACAAACCAGTTTATATTAATTTTACTTTTCACGTCTTTTTCTACACACTTTGCAAAACACAAACACACACAAAAGACGTGAAAAGTAAGATTTATTAAATTTATACATATGTGTATGTATATAGTTTGCAAGATATTAATATTCGTTTTCCTTTTCAAGATACGTGTAGAATAGCGTATCATGCAAAAGTAGTAGAAATCTATATATATATATATGTATCTGCGAATAATAATAATAATAATAATAATATATATATATATATATATCTACGAATTTATTACTTCTACATTATCTATTTTCCAAATAGTTCTACATGCTGTATTATCCCCTGGAATAATGTAATTCTATACTTATATATTGTATTATCTACGTGGACAGTAGTGTATTTCAATGGAACGGAACCTGGAGGAGAATCACGTCACCGTAAATCGGTCAGGCAACGAGCTATACGGACGGGCTTTCTCTTCACTCTTTGATAACCCTCGATAACCCTGGCTCGACACGCGGGATATTTTGCGCTTGAGCATCTTTGTCGACTGCTCGCGTGGGCGTACTTACTTACGCTCTACGTCTCGTGATTCATTGATACTCTATCAGCGATTTGTCCCCTCGACTGTTTTATGAGGAATCGTTTTTAATTGCGTGTCAATGCGTGTCCGCCAACTGATCTCAGGTACGCAATTGATATTTGAAAACACCGTGGTGATACGTGCACAGCGATTTGAATGTCGAACGAAATGTCATTTGATTGGTCGGGGCGGATAAAGAGAACGGATAATTAAGTTGATGATTTTTTTTTTTTTTTTTTTTTTTTATGAAATTCGACTTTTCAAACACGACCACAGATTATGAATTTACGACAAAGATTTCTACTGTTGAATTACCGATTTTCTCTCAATTATGATTCAACTTGTCAAGTTTATCTAATCAATATCGTAGTAGAACATACATGTGTATTTTAAAGTAGAACATACATATTTCAACGTTGACCGCAATGTTTTTTAGTTTTCGATGACCAACAATTTCTACTCTTCAATTACTGATTTTCTCTCAATTACAACCTAACCTGTCAAACGATCTGCCTAATAAATATCGTTTATTGTAGTAGAATGTACATACATACTAACCACGATGTCTTTTAGTTTTCGATGACCAACAATTTCTACTCTTGAATTACCGATTTTCTCTCAATTATAATCTCACTTATCAAACGATCTACATATCTAATAAATAGTGTTTATTATACTAGACTACACATTCAGATTTGTTACTTATTTCGGTTTAGATATTCATCTAAAGATATTTAGATATTGTAGTAGATTACATATTTTGACGTTGACTAAAAATGTATTTTTTAGTTTCCGATGATCGGTAACATAAAAATTATTTTACGAGCAAACGTTTAAAACCCGTGAAATAAATATCCACTATCTTTTTTCTTCAGATAAGGAATACATAAACCTTATCGAAACACAATGCACCTATATCCTAAACTCGAAATACAGTTTCTTTCGCTCCGTGAGTTATCGTGTACAATGCAACCTCGGCTTGATTCACTCGAGACAGAAGCATAGAGCCATCGATCAACCACGACGGAAATAAATTTCAGTTTTCTTGCAGAGTTAGAGTTAGAAAGGGCAAGTGTGTAGAGGAGGGGAAGAGAAGATAGAGGATTGCTCGTTTACCGTAGCTCGTTTCACGGTGCTTCCTGTTGATTTAATAAATAATTCCACGTGCCTCCGAGAAAGCGTCACTTTGTCTACTTATTCCCAGCGACGATCATTCTTGTACCATTCGAGATTGCATTCGCGCATTCGTGGTACGTACATATATATGTACGTACATATATACGTACGACGTACAGCGTGATTACAGCGAAAGATGACTGGCGTATTTTTTACGGTCGTGTTCACTCGTTCAAAATGCAACGTCTGTCCGTCATTTAAGCTTCTTTTAAATATCTCGCGCGTGTACATGCGCACGCGCGTCCCTTTATTCCTTCTTGCGCATCTGCGCGCGTACATATGACGTATGATTTGTGCTTAAATGTGCATGCACCGGTTGTGGCTTTGGTAGTCTATACCAGGGCTTCTCAAATTTTTCCACTTGGCGACCTCTCCTTATAAAAACTGCCGGAGCAAATACCCAACGTGGCGCCCATGTCCCACAGGGGAGGACATTCGTGAATGAGTTATGAACAGTGAATTTTTTGCATTTCTTTAAATTTTCTAATTTTTTTTCTTTAATCACTTGCGCTGGCCAACTGATTGCGAACCATAACGAGTGACCAAACTGTATACAATAAATCGTCGCTTTCTTCCTGAACTGGTCGGTATGATATCACTGGATAGAAACTATTGGTAAGTAATAAATTTATTATTCGTTTTTCCTATTTTGTTTTACTCAAATATACTTAAAACTGAGAAAATATTACAATTTCGAAACAAAAAAAACTCTCGACGTGCGTGGCACGTTGTTCCAGCGCAAGAGGTTAAATTGCGCTGGCAACTGATTGCGGACCATAACGAGTGACCAGACCGTACACAATAAATCGTCGCGTTCTTCTTGAACTGGTCGGTATGATATGACTGGATAGAAACTATTGACAAGTAATAAATTTATTATTCGTTTTTCCTATTTTGTTTTACTCAAATATACTTAAAACTGAGAAAATATTACAATTTCGAAACAAAAAAAACTCTCGACGTGCGTGGCACGTTGTTCCAGTGCAAGAGGTTAAATGCGCTGGCAACTGATTGCGGACCATAACGAGTGACCAGACCGTACACAATAAATCGTCGCGTTCTTCTTGAACTGGTCGGTATGATATGACTGGATAGAAACTATTGACAAGTAATAAATTTATTATTCGTTTTTCCTATTTTGTTTTACTCAAATATACTTAAAACTGAGAAAATATTACAATTTCGAAACAAAAAAAACTCTCGACGTGCGTGGCACGTTGTTCCAGCGCAAGAGGTTAAATTGCGCTGGCAACTGATTGCGGACCATAACGAGTGACCAAACCGTGTACAATAATTCGTCGGTATGATATACCGACAGATAGAAATTATTGAATAAATTTATCATTTGTTTTGCCTGGGTTATACTTAGAACGGAGAAAATATTGCAACTTTGGGACAAAAAGTTCTCGACGTGCGTGGCACGTCATTCCAACGCAAGAGGTTAATGGATGACATGTTCTTTGAAAGTTCTTTGTTTAAACCTTGAAGTTGATGGTCTCCCTTTTAAGCTTCCACCACATTGAAAATTCACTTTTTGAATAATGAGAATTGATGTGTCATGGCCAAAAGAAGATTGGTAACCACTGGCGTAGAGGTGACATAAACCAGGAATACGAATTAAAACGAATTTTCGCTTTGATAACGAATCATAGAGAAAATTTATTCGAAAACAATTCTTTGACGTACATACGAATATAATTATGTATTAAAAACAAAGTCAAATGTTCATACTAATTTTTTAGTTTCGCTACAAGTTTCTGTGGTCCCCCAAATTTAGTTACGCGAGCCTATCTTTGAGAAGCCCTGGCCTATACTATCGTGAGCAGAGTTAATCTTTCATAGTTGAATATCGTAAATCATATGGCGTGAATACTGTATAAAGACAGAAATGTCGCGAGGTTGGTTAAAAGTTTTGCGCGATCGACAAATTTACAAATGCGTAATATTTATAAATTCAAAGTGATTGAAAACATGGTTGCTAAACAGCTTGAAGAAGTGTCGAGTATCGCGTACCACGATTGAATTGAAATTCGGAGGTCTTTCTTCTCAAATATATTCTAATCTCGAAACTAATCGGCGACTGTCTTTACGTGGAGAGCTATTTTTAACTGAATATCAGGGCGAAATCGGGAGGAATATGATACGCAATCGATAATTTTAATGTTACGCATCGATGGGTAATTATTATCGATTATAATTCAGTGTCATACATATTGATAAGGTCGTGATGGGCCATGTTTTACATACAAATCATCGAGCGTGCACACGACACGGTTGCGCGTCGGAATACCAATGAATCACGCGGTACAGAGAATTTCAAAGCGAAAATCCCGACCTAGAAAATTTTTGCCCGAAAATGTCGCCTGGACCGATTCTATTTTCCCTTTGGAATAAATCACTAAGGATTTGATCTTTGATTTTTCCACTCTCGATAATCGTTCGACTGACACAGACCGATTTTGTTAGATATAGATAATACAGACCAAGCAAATTTTTATGCCAGCAAACTGGCAAGTTGATTCAGACGAAAATGTTATTCACATGAAAATGAAAAGTCTGTCAATGAAAAGACAGATTTCTGCGAGGAGTCTGTGAAAGAAAAAAAAGGGACGAAACAATAATAAATTATAACGAACGTTAAAAAAATAGGCAAGAACGAAAAGCAGAGAAAAACCGCAGAGACAACAGTTGATTTACATTTATTTACACTCGACGTACAGCCGCCACGTACGAGCTCCGTTACGTGTACATGCCGGGTTGAACGAACTTGGAAAATTTGTGGGCCTATTACGCGAACCCTTAAATTTCAGTGCCTATTTGTATGCCGAACAGTTTTTTCAAGGGGGCGAAGCCGCGGTGCGCGGCGTGGTGTCGATGGAACTAAATGATGGGGAAAGGGGAGGTGTGTCTTACGAATATATGCTCGTTCGACATCGTTAATCGAATCGGTCGTAATTACGTACATCGTAAATTTTAATGATCCTTAATCGGATCGGCAAGTGGACTGGCTTCTTTTTAACGGTGATGTTTTGAGATCCCGCTAAACATCGAACCAAACGAAAAAGAAAAAAAGAAGTAACGGTCTCTATATCCGAAAACAAAGTCTCCCGAATTCGATCCTTTTTTGCGAACATCTTTCAGAAGATCTTTCTGCGAATTTTCGCAATTTCGTAATTTTATTTAAATTCAAGTGAAACTCGAAGAGTCAAAGTTGTATTGTAGTGATACTCGTACGCGAGCGATTCTTACAATTCTTTCGAGCGATAACCGATATTTCTGTCGATATACTGTTGTATGGGTGTTGTCATTGTCAATAAAATCACCGACTGTGTATATCATTCGATTTACGTAAAATCTATCATCTCTGAAATAACATTATGCAACGTAACATATATAATATAAATATAACGTTTTATCAAGTTAATGAGCTAGCAATATATCGCGAGAAAATCATGTAATGAGAGTTTACGAGTCATTTAACAGCTAGCTTGCGAAACTGTGAATTCACTTTTCTTGTCCTTGCTGCCCTATACGGATCTTTGAGTATTTTTAATTTACACATTTGTTTTGAGGTAGCTACGTTGCTACAGTAAAATAAATGAAAATAAATTATTTAAAAAATTTCTATTCAATAAAAGGCGAAGATTCCTAATCACTTTGAGGTCACTAGGTAAGTTCTGTTACTTACACGCGCAATTTTATTATTCTTAATCCTCAAATAGGTATTGAAACTTACACGATTACCATAGAAGATGTACGCACATAATATTCGATTGTTCTACCTTTATGATGTTAATAATAAAAAATTTTCAAGCGTAACTGAATAACAACATATGCAAGTGTATATATATATATATATATATATATATATATACACGTGTTGAAAAATATGCAATAAAATAATGTAGAAAGGGAAATGAGAGTGTGACTATCTCGCAAACACAAGAGATTGATAAAAGAGGAAAAAAAAAAGTAATGTGTTGAACAACGTCTGGTTCGATGCTATAGGAGAAAGAAAAGGTGGAGGAGGAGGAGGAGGAGGAGGACGAGGAGGAGGTCAATGTTCCAAGATTCTCAGAAGGTTTTAATCGATTCTTATCGGGTCTAGCGGATCACTGTGAACGTGACCATTAATCAGATCTTCGTTAAGATCGATATCGATTACAGAGGATCGCTGGTAGATCGTCGCGACTGGATTCACAGAAAATAAAAGAGGACTCACCGGCGTGGCTTGGGTCGTAGTATCTCGTGACCGGAATCGGATATGCAGATACTCAGACTCAATGGTCCCCCATAATGTTCTGAAGGAGCACCGGTTTGGACGGTTTGCTGCTGGGGATTGGACATACCGCCAGAACCGGAAGTACTGTTCAAAAACAGCGGTTGCTGCCCACAACTATCCATCGTGACTCGCTCGAGGTTCATTGCGCCTCCCGTTGCCGATCGCGCTGGAAGAACTGTGAAAAATTTAACCTGTGTAAAAATATTCTGAATTTCCCAATTTCCTAAGAAACATTTCCATCGATTGACTTAATTTTTTTCCAAGGATTATTATATATCACGTTGGTAAAACTGTTTCATGATTGTTTATACTCTGAATGAGTCAAAAATATAAAATTGTATTTCTTTGTCGAAATAAATAATACATTTAACATGTCATTAATATGGAAGTAATACTGAGTATATTCCACGATATATAGAGCATTCGTGGAAATTTCATCGTCGTTGATTCAAACTTCATTTTCATCTTTTCTTCTACGTGCGAGCAGGAGGATTATTAAATCACACGAATGACTTGGATCTACAAATCGCATTAATCTTTGAATTACCTGTTCTACACTTTCACTCACACAGGACACATGTACTTTTCAATGCAATTCCATGAGGTAATGAGACCTAATAACATAATAGTAACTTTTCTCTTATCAGGAACGTGGATAAATCTGGCTTGTGAACGCAATACGCGAACGTAGAGACTGGCCGCGAGAAATCTGCTCCGGATCGGGAAGATCTTCGGTGGAAAGTAATTATGCGAAACTTTCTTTTCGGGCTCGAAGGTCATTAACGAGCGTCTAGATGATTCTGAGAGTAATTAGCGGCGCGATAACATCGCGTCGACGGGAGAGGAAACAATTATTTCTCTGTTCATACGCGCGGTGTCTGTTGTCGCGCAGCAAACGTGCCGCTAATTACAGTTAGAAATGCGCCGAACACGTTAATAAGAACAGCGTTCATTTCGCGGCGAGGTTCCGATATCTTTTGGGAAAATTTGCTGCGACTTTCTCCATTGAGGATACGACACACACGACCATCCGTAGAAGGATCCGAACTTTTTCATTTCGAGGTTATATAGGGTGGGCCAAAACTCCAATATCTTTTTCTTTTTAATAAAACGTCGAGATATAAGAAAAAGTGGTAAAATTTTTATCAATTTCAAATTGAATTCAAGTTCATTAATTTTAAATTTTTTCTGTAAATGTTTTCTTTAATCTGTTAAAAAAAATTTGAAAAAATTACAAATTCTTTTTTAATTGAAAGTGATTTTTGGCCGACCTCAGAGCATGAAACTCGAGGAGAAAACAATTTTGGCTTCTTATTTTTCAAGCGGTAAAAAAAGATTTAAATTATCGGTACTTAAAACTGTCCTAACCTCAATGGGTATTTTCCTAACCTCAATATATAGATCATTATTAAGCTATTTACGAATAAAATATCAAGCTGCGCAAAGATTAGATGAGAAGTTTCTTTGTCCCTTAAAAAATGTATATATATATATATATAAATTTCCTTTAACAGCACACTAAATTGCAAAACTTGTAGCACGGGCTAATAACCATTCTATAAACTCCGTTTCGGGTCAATCGTTAGCTAACCGTTCCCTACATAAATGCAATCTATTGACCATAATAAAAGAAAAAAAAGGTAAAGTAAAATGAATTCTTTCGGTGAATTGTAGCCAACAATTGCCAAACAGACCGGTTTGCGATTGATTTTAACGCACGTAAATTGATAAAGGCGTTCTGCATGCTCGGATAATGTGGTTCTAACAAGAGGCTAAACCTGCTACTTGCTCCGAGTTTCGCGAGTAACATGCCAGAGTAACATTCCAACGGATACACGCCGATAGTTGTGAAAAATGTGCCACAACACACGTGCACGTTTGTAATTTTCCTATTTCGTTGCTTTCCTTTAACCTGAGTGCTACGATCTATCCTGCGAGGCAGTCCAGATGACAGAGTTCCTTTTCTGCGGTAATCATTCAGCTGAACTTTTGCGTATATACGATCTACATACTTTTTTAAAAAGATAGTCCTTCCACCCGATCCGTCTTTTCAATCAGTTGAAGTTACGTCAGGAACGATCTTCGTACCGTCACTAATAGAGAAGAGTGAGAAGAGAATTCAGGTGACCTGGTTTTCGTGAAACATCCTGTATATCTAATAATTACGTCTAGCATTGGAATCTGAGAATCAGATCGCAAAGTGTACAATATTCCAATAACCGTTCGTCGTTATCTTTCAATTTTCCTAAGAATTTACGTGAGATGCTGAAAGTTTCACGAGTCCGTGATCTATGATTATGTGAGACGTGTTACGCATAGTTGAGGTAATTTTGAATAGTCGAACTCTCTGAAAATCGAAGCTCCTTGGAGCTGCATTGGAGTCACTTCCGCAAAAAGATAGTAAGGCACAAGAAGCTGATGGACGTAAGTAAGTAAGTAAGTAAGTAAGTAAGTACTTTGCAAAGAACACAACAAGTATATATTTATATGAACGAATCGGATCGATGTATGTATATAAGAGTAAACACAGCGCTGGGCGTGGCTCGATGGTGTCCCGTTGCATAAGTGGATGGCTATGGTTGGCAGTGTAGTTCGATTAACTACCCTTCGAAAACCTGCAATTCTCCCCGCATGACCGATCTCGTAACGCAGCGAGTAGAACTAGTATATGGGACAGCTCGAGGATCAATATCTTGTCCAACTAACCGCACGAATTATATTTCGCGTAGGCGTGAGGTGCATTGAAGAACGCAGTTTTCGTATCGTTAAATCGGACAACAACAACGTGCGATAATGAGTGAGAGTTATTAATAAAATCATGATAATGCGACTTGTTGATGGAATTATTCAAACACCTAAGAATATTTGAAATTTAGTCTAGCTTGGTTGAAGAAGATGTTGTGAGATTAGCGAGAGAAATATTGATTGACAAATGGTGAAATTCGGCTGTACAAGTTGAACAGCAAACAGCTTTTTAATTTGAACTGATATTCACTTTCAACTTCTTCCTCGTTATCTTCGAATTGTGTTAAAAAAATCTGTAAAAGCGAGAATTCTTGTTACTAGTGGTTTATACTAAGTTAAAACTTGGATTTTTGTCTTGGATACATGTATATCGCAAAAACGCGCGTACTTCCATGCAATGAACGAAGCCTTCATGCATCTTGACAGATTTTTGACCATCGCGGAGAAGATTGTGATCCGAATGGAGAGCGTGTATCTCGCGTATAAGGGGCTTTATCAAGAAAACAGAACAAAGAGTACAATTCACCTTAGACAAATTTCTTAGTAAATTTCTAAGGGAAACATCTGATCAGTAAATTATTATTTATTTGTATACAATGCTAATATATCTCATTAAAAAATAAATATTTTGAAAACACTTTTTGATGTTTATTGCTCTACTTTTGTACATTTCAATTACACATTTCAGGAACGAAAAAAAAGTCGATCGACGATCGCCCTGTACTTTGACTAGCTCTAAAAATGCTTTCTCAGAGTGCACACATCAGCGACAGCGTTGTCTCGCGTCCTCCTTCCCTATATCATTCCCTTCATACCCCTTTTCTACGCCAAGCGAAAGCACGCGTGCAATGCTGGCTGCCCTTTCACGGAATTTTCATCCACGTGATGTTCGAAGAATACTGACATTCTTTAAAATCATTCCACCGTTTTTGTCAGAGGAAGTAACTGAGTATTTCGATCTTCGTTCTTCCACCGATTGAACCGAAAACCATCCTGTCACTGTGACTGTCGTGACGTCTGTCTATTTTGCGTCACGCTACACGTGTAATAATAATAATAAATGGATAAAAATTTACTTGTATCGTGCATGAAAAACACGATGAAAGGAACAGAATTTAATAATAACAGATTGTCCAGTAATAAGTTAGTATCGAATCCAAAAAGATTGAATTTACATTGAATTTGTTTATAAATAATCTGAAAAGACAGATAAAAATTATTGTTTTGCAATAATAAAAGTCGTTTGCCCGATAATATTTGCCAATTGCACGTTGGAGAAAGCTGTATACGGTATGTAGAGTAATCTTAAGACATAGATCATTTGGAACACACGCAGTTGCATGGTTCTTCGTGATTCGGTTGACTCGAAAGTTTTGGTCTTGTTTCACTTTTCATTATCGTCTTGTAACACAGTTTTCTATTTTCATTCGCTACAACTCGGTTTCTCTTCGTATTCGGGTTCTACTTCTGACAAACTATTTGTTTGTTAAGAATATTTGTGTATACATTTATATGTACTACATTGACTAAATTTTTAATTGTTTTTCGTCAAATATGCCTCTGAGATAATACGTATATATATATATATATATATATACATACAGTGGTTTGAACATTTACAATTTTACCAATATAATCATCATCTTCGATATCACATTTCAAAAGTGTCGATAAAATTCGAAACGATTTGCACAGTCGGTCAAACGTGTCTACAAAGCGTTCGAATACTTTCGTGACCGCACTGTACACCCTGTTTTAGCATATAGGTTGTCGCTCGCATGTGCGGAACGATTTATTGCGCGTGCGCGTAGCGATAGCGGATACACTATGACAGCCGTAGGATGTTGGTGATTTATCAGGGATGCAGCCGAAAATTCGTGTTCCGGAGAAGCGAACGTGGGTGTAAACAAAAGTATAATTCTGCTTGGGGCACGGAATGTGCTGGACGCGGTGCTGGGCCCTGTAGGTACATTGGCTGTGCCGTGCGGTGTGCGGCATCGAGTGTGTGGCGTACGTGTACTTACTCACATGTATATACGGCGTGGCATGGCGTACGGCCGTCCGTCCCGCGGCCACCGCATTCCAATGGCTGCCCAAACCAAAACCTATATCGTATACATCCATCTCGCTCCTCTCCTCTCTTTTTACCAGTGTACTCGCTCTTTTGCCTTGTTGTCCTACTCTTTACCCACTCTACTCTGGTCACTCTTCCCATCTCTTTCACTCCCCCCCCCCCGCGCCGCTCCACCCCTTTCACCTCCGCCCCACCTCTCGCGCTCAACCACCACAGCGCTTCTTATTCGAATCCTTGCCGCGATTCTCTTCGCAAGAGAAACGCAGCTCTCCTCCCTTTCTTCCATCTTTTTCTCCATTCCTCCCTAGTAAGCATCATAACGATACTTGCCGCGGCCTCTCGACGAATTTCTCGAGATCGATTTAGACCGTTGCGTTCTGTCTAGGGAAACATCGATTACATTTCCCCATACTCTCCTTTCGAACATTCCAACATTTGTCGCAGGACAAATATGAGTAATTTTTGACAGCGATGTGATAATCGGTACGATACTAGTAGACAGTTGTAAGTACTTAGGGACGTTTAGCATCTTTTATGAATACGTGCATCGAGTACCTGCGATCATATTGGCGAAATTTGAAATCAAAGTTAGAAAGCTACAAGATATTTAGTTCGAGGATATATGATACATATGTATTAAGTAAACATGAATGTTCAGTAGGTCAACATACATTTAAAATTTATTATACGCTCAAGATTATTAGGTATACATGTTGTAGATTAAATTTTTAGAAAATATATGTTTCCAATAAACACGTTCTAACTTCTGCGTGCAACTGGGTTTCAAATTTGAAAAATTCTCGTATATCTCTAATCGCAGATTCAATGAAATTTCAAGATGCTTCGTGTAACGCGCGTAAAAATTTTTTATGATGCGTGTACAAATACTGTCGTGAGCCGGTGTAACTTTCGTTAGCGTCTACCTCCATCTGTAATGTCATCCTTATCGCGTATTTGAAAACCAAATGAACCACGGTCGCTAGATGTCCCTGTTCCGCCGCAGGATACGGCGAAACCCGAATGACCTTTCATAGAAACGAATCTTCTCCCCATTTGTCACTGTTGCTTTATACGTTCCTCGATTGGATTCGCTGTCCTATCGATCAACGACAGAGACACAGAGACATCGGTTCCTCGAACTCGCGGATGCATTCCTTCATCGCGTACCATCAAATACAGTGGCATACTTTGCTACTTGCTCGTAACAGTTTTCTTTCGTCGGTTCTTTCGCAATGTTACAGTAGCATGCACGTAAACTCTCCCCAAGAAGACCGTAGATCAGCGCAGTTTGTTCACGGGTTCGTTACGAGTCGACCGATGTAAACGATGTAATGCTTCAACAAAACTTAAAGCCATTAGACTGATCGAACTTTATCTTTTTCTTCCAGACTCCTTCGTGAAGATTCGAGCAAATAAGATTCAAAAATTATGAACGATATGTATGTGGAATTTAGTACATCAATTATAGTTATCAAATATGATAGGATTTTGACAGGATCATTAATCTACGACTATCCACTAGGTGATAAATGGAAAAGTTCGATGGTAGGTGCACACGAGTGTCTCCATGTATATACACATGTATGTTATACATGTATACGTAAGCTTGTTATCGAACGAGCGAAAGTCTGAAGGGGATTGCGATCTATCAGAATCGGAAGATTCTCGCGAGTCGATCTACTACACAAAAACTACTAGTTAGCTATAAATTCGTTTAGAGATGCAAATCGACGAAAATTCATGTGGTGGTATCTCGTGACCCATCGGAGTTGGTGCTGTTACGTGCTTGAGTTTCGAGACAAAACGAATTGGAGACAAAACGACTCATAGGAACGTCGCGTGCGTTTGAGAAAAACTTCATTTTCGAGAGAACCGGTTTCCAGCGATCGTTAGAGTGCACAAACTTTCTGAGCTAATCAGATTTTAATCATGAGAACATTTATCAAAATTGATAAAAATCTATCGTGTGATTTATATTACTGTACTTTTCAATAGTTTCATACTTGTTGTTAGTTGAAGCATTCGCATTGCCATTTTTTAATAACGAATACTACCAATATTGATATATATGTACTATTTTTATATAGTCTTTTTAATAGAAAAGCTATAACGGAAGATGTTTTTTAGAAAAAAACTTACCAAACTTTCTTCAGCGTATTGGCAGGGATGAACATATGTACGTGTTCGACATGACGTATACTCGAGGAGCATTCGATAAAATTATCAACAAAAGAACTTCACTTTCGTCTAATGTTCACGTTTCATGAACATCTTTCTCTTTTCACTATTTTATTCGAGGTACGATATACGTACACGTATAAATATGAAACACGTCGCGATGTTGATCACGACGTTTCGCAAAACTGTGATAGACATACGTGAACTTTTTAAATTGCACCACGTAGACGTAGAGTGTGATATTATGGTAGAAATGTATGGTGTTTGAAAACGAGTGATAGGCCACGACCACAGGGAGAAAACAGATTCACCTTCTTTCTTTCAGATCTTCTCGCGTGTAATATCACCCATCTCATTAACAAGACAACATATCTGCACGCGCATCCGACCGAGTCGCCGCTTTTCGGCAGCTGTCAATTACTAGCAACACAGGCACTGCGTTTGTGCAGCATCCCAGCAGAACCACTTTCGGTCCAGGTTACGAAAAAAAAAATCTTCTCGTGCAAGGAAACAACATAGAAGACAATATCTCCGCCATCTATCAGTCGTTGTGAGAACTAACGTTTCGACTCCCGCTATTAACGGAGTTGGGACGATGTTTCTCCGAGGTCCAAGGGATTCAAGAAACGTGTGCTCTTAAATTTTCTACGTGCAATTTGAAAATTGTAAAGTTGTAAATTTTTTAAATCTTGCGAGTGATTTATTTCTCTGTTTTACAAGTATATATAATGTTTATACAGATAAAAAACATGTAACTAGTATTGGCTGCCCATAACTGGAAGAGAGCACAATTTGTAATTATTATTTGTACATTTGCATGAATAAGCAGCGTATAATTATAGAGAACTAGAGTCGTCAGTAATATAACCACTGACTATTAACAATGATATAACAGATGTATAGACAGAGAGTGAGTACATGTATTCTTACGATTGTGTTTTAAATTGAACTTTATAATCGCCCAATTAGTTTGTGCTTTATTTGATAGAAATATACATATGTGTGTAGTTAGTTTCACGTATTTACAACTTTTTAAATTTTGCATTCACATTTATATCCATTTTAAAATTGCGTTGAATACGTATTAATAATGTTTTGTACGAAAGATAGAGAAATTAAATATTGAATTAATTTCATTTTGAATGTACGATATACTTTAATCTTGTTCTTTTTCGTTAAAAAATATATTATTCAAGTAAATAGATTATAATTTTTCACGTGAAGAAATTAGACCTAATAGTAATTTCGAATAAACACTATGGTCTGTAAAATAAAATGTAACAATTATAAGGATTTCTAATCACTTCGTTTTCAATTCAGTTCGTTGTATGTCAGTATAAATCGTAGTTACTCGCGTACACGTAGATATACCTGACTACGAATCAAGTGAAATGATGTATGTGCGAAAATATTGTAACTAATTCTTTATCGTTGCTTTTTCAAACAAAGGATGTTGAGCACATACGTGTTATCAGTGTATCAAGACATATGACTAATCACGACAAGATAACAGAGAAGGAATATTTTTAGGTAGAGTAGCTTTTATAGCAAATGAAATGTTCATTTTGTAAATATTAACAAATATGAATTCGTTCGTATCGAAGTCGGATATTTGGCCTGTGCGAGAAGATTCATAAAAAATTATACTACTATTAATGACAAATGCCGATTGACCGAGTTGGCCCAAATAAACCAATCTGGTTAATTAGCAAAAAAGAATTACGCGATAATTATTTCTAACAATCAATTAATTTTTACAGTACATAAAATTGAATCTATTCGTCGTTAATTCTTTTATCTCGTTTGTCAAGTTTGTTACCGGTAAAAAAAAAAGAATTTATTTATTTGGAACTTAGAATTTATGACTTGTGTAAAATTGCGCTAATAATATTAATTCGATCGTATTCGATTGACAAAGCGCGAGAAAGGCCTAGGCTCAATTCGAGAGAAATAAAAGAAATGGCGGGGATAGCGACGGTCAGTTAGCAAGGTATAGTTGTCAGCAAGTCGACGAAGCAAAGCTACACCCTGAACATAGTTACTTCGTGCGTTACTCGTTGTATCGAAGATACGGAGAGAAGAGGAACAACTTCAAGCAAGTTCGGGTAACGAGTAACGATACAAGTCAGCAAGTGATCTGAAGCGGACTGCATCAGTGGACAGTAAAAGGGGTGTGCGCCCCGGTTACTTAGATACAATTGTGATTATTATATCTGACAATAAATTTTAATTTATACTATATGAATTGGAAATAATACGTGACCGAGATATGGGTGAGTTGTGTGATAATTCACGAAGGTACATGCTTCCGAAATTGAAATCGAATCTATCGAGTGAACATAAATTTCATTGGTGGACAATTCGTCAAAGGTTTCCTTCGTGTATTTCGATGTAATTTTCGATTGTTCTACGTTTCCAGGAGGATTACTCAGTTATTTTCGTAATTTACTCGGCAGCCGGGAAATGCGAATTTTAATTCTAGGCCTGGACGGTGCCGGAAAAACTACGATCTTGTACAGGTATGCCTTGACGTTGACAAGTCCTCCCTACGTTTCGTTTGACAGTTTATGTTTTAACATATACGCATACGTTCGTTGTTTAATTGTTTTTTTCGCATACTAAGTGTATATTAATTGTTTCTTCGTATGCTAATTACTTATCGTACAAAAATAACCTTATCGAATAAATTCTTCGTTCAGACGACCCGGTTTAAATGTTTGTAATCAAATATTAGATGTATCTTCGTGCGATGTAAATTATTTGAAAATTGCACGTGGCGTACTATGCATATAGCAAATTCTACTGAATATTGTTACGTTTATTAGGTTGCAAGTTGGTGAAGTGGTTACAACAATACCCACTATAGGATTTAATGTAGAACAGGTCACATATAAAAATTTGAAATTCCAAGTATGGGATTTGGGAGGTCAAACTAGTATACGGTATGTTATGTAATGCTCATGGATACAATGTATGTTTATTTAGTTTTACGCAGGTTCATTTCTTAAAAATGATGCAATATTTACAAGGATTATAATGTAAACTTACATTTCAAATTCACAGACCGTATTGGAGGTGTTATTACTCGAATACAGACGCAATAATTTATGTCGTGGATTCTGCAGATAAGGATAGGATAGGCATATCAAAAGATGAATTAATTTACATGTTGAGGGTAAGCATACTTTTGCGTTGCTAATAAAGACCATTTATTAATTCAATGATTATTGAGTATTTTATTTTATTAAGTTTCATTAATTATTCACAGTATCACACAAAGTACCAACACACAGAATGTATTTTACAAGTTTGTGCTTTTATAATGTACACTTCAAAATCATATGTATGTTTAGGAAGAAGAATTGCAAGGTGCCATTTTAGTGGTCCTGGCAAATAAACAAGATATGGCAGGGTGTTTAAGTGTTGCAGAGGTGCATCAGGCGCTTGGATTAGACGCTCTTAAAAACAGGACGTTCCAAATTTTTAAGACATCTGCAACTAAAGGTGAAGGACTTGATCAAGCAATGGACTGGTTGTCGAATGCATTGCAAAGTAAAAAATGATTAACATCATTAAAACAATTTTCTACTCAAGCCTTCTTAAGAAGACTAGTCATATGACTGTCAAATTGTACAACCCACACAGAACTGTTGGGCACGTTTCTCTTGTTCTGTCTATTTATTACAACTATATTTTAAATAGTCTTACAAATTATATGAGAAGACAATTCTTTTGATTTACCACGATTTTCGTAATGTGAAGCAAGCCAATAAAAGCAAACCAAACTTTTATCTTTCAACTTTAAATAAAATAAACATAGAGGTTTGAATACTTTTTTCCGCATCATTAACGAATAACTTTATCACGATTACATTACGCAATTTTTAGTATCCAATAGTATCATAAGAATCATTGAATAAAGGATTTTTATTACTATACAAGGCAATATAAAGTTTGTCGGCTTTATATGTAAATCTTTCGAAAAATTATAAATTTGTTATTATATTGGCAATGAAAAGTATAATGTATAGTGATATAAATACATCACTTGTATTAGTCAAAAGGTCATTTATAAATATTAATAGTAAAACTGGTAATTATTTGAAGTGTCAACATTTTGACATACTCTGTGAATAGTTGTGTAAATATGTGTAACTGATTTAATTTCGGTCGTGTAATATTAAGATGCATGTGTAAAACGTTCCCTTTTATAAGAAACACAATATACAAGACGATCTGACGTAGAATTAAAGCACAATGGTGTTGAAAAAATTTATTACATAAAATTGGAAAGACACGATACTGCCATACAGGAACAAAATTGATATTTCAAAACAAGTATACATTTAAATTTGATCTTTGACAAAAATAAAAATTTTGTTAGTTTTTATCCAATAATAAATTATTTAATACCAAATAATATTAGATAATTAAACTACTTGACCAGTATACTAAGATTTGATAATTAATTTATGTATTTAAAATCTTTATAAATATTATTTCATAATAAATATTCCACAAATATTAATTGCAAATATAATTTTTGAATTTTAAATAGAATGTGTTTTTATAAACATAGGAAAAAAGTTTTCAATTTACATATATACAAACATGGAAAAATAATTGCTAAAATCATTATAGAAATTTATAAACTTTCTATATATGATTTGTACAAAAATTTGCGAAAGGAATTAAATTTTTTATGTCAATTGTACAAACATTTGTTTTATTTTATTTTAATTTTGTGTTGCAATTACATGTAAAACAGTAATTATTTTTGCATGTGTCAGCATAAAAATTAAAAAACAAACATACCTTTCATGCTTCTCGATCCATTTTAACTTCACCAAGCTGGAATTCCAAATCTTTCAATTCGTTTCATCTGTGTATCTAATTCCATTTGAACTTTCTTTCTCATATAAAATATTGGACAATCGCGGCTATAAAAAGAATATAATATTAGTTTTAATAAACATATTTTCACAAAAAAAAAAAAAAAAAAAAAGTATGCATATTAATTGAATAGAGAACAAACTTTGTACACAACACTTCCTGGTGAAGACTTCCCTGACATCTTTGACACTCTGTCCACAATCTACAGAATTTTTCTTCCAATTTTCTACCAACATACAACTCCGTTTGATATAATTCTGATTCTTTTGGTTCACAATATTTACACACTGCCATCTTTTCTCTTTCCGGTATTAGAACGGCTTTGCATCCTAGGCATATTTCCTTCTTGCGCGTAAATGCGGATAAAGCACTGACTTTTGATGTAACGACGGATTTTGTGCGTGTATGATCTCCTTTCAATAAGAGCGATTCAGCCTTTTCACCAAGAATGGGCTCAAAAATCCGCACTAATGGTTTGGCTAACTGGTTTTCCAAATAGTAGTTTGTGTCTATAGGAATATTGTTTTCTAAGACGAAAATAGGATCTTCAGCTTTCTGATAAGCCGGTGTGCCTTTGGCTGCTCGTGTGAAAACGTACGGTACCCTGTCACCAAGTTTTGGAGCATTTCCGGCATCTCGTTTTTTCATTTTTGCTGCTAATTCGACGTGCGCTTGTTTGGCCGCGTAGTCGGTTTTGGTTAATTCCTTTGTAATTACCAACTGAGAGATATCTATACGATTGCATAAAAGATCGCTTATAATCTGTTTGGCGTAATTCAGCGCATCATTGGGATTTCTATAAAAAAGAAAAAAAGAAGTAGCAAATTGAAATTTTTTTGTTTCGTTCTACTGTCCATTATAAATTATAAATTATAACATTGAGTTACCTATCGATGAGTAATTTTTGTAAACAAGTGTTCATCATGTTTGCTACTAATGGACAATTATCTCTTCGTACAGTTTCCAAACCTTTGCAATCCATTTTGTCGTATTTATCTGGACGAGTAAAGTATAAGCCAGCGTATCGTTTTTTGTTAATCAACAGATACGGGAAATATACTTTTTCAAATTCCAGTTTTATTGGTTTTAAAAATTTCGAGGATACGTATTCCGCTGCTACTCGACCAAGTTCCATGGCTTCCTCGACCGTTTTCACACCAAACTTGATCATAACAGAATCAGTATCTCCGTATATAACTATCGCGTCGTTTTTATACCCTTTGGAAGTGCAATATTGCTCTTCCACCTCGTGCTTTGTTCTTTCTATCATAGTACGACCGTATGAGGTAACACTCTGAAAATCAACCATTTTACTATAAAAGGGAACCTGATCTATTGAAAAATTTGAATAATTAAAATCTTACAGCAGAAATGTCCAAACAGGGTAATTTTCCCATTTGTGCACCAGTGAAGCCATATACAGAATTAGCGGATACTTTCAAAGCATATTGTCTACCATCCAACACTTTTTGTTTCAACGGATCGGTTTCATTCTTCAGTTCAGTTTTTGCCGCTTTTCTAGCTAACAAAAGATTTTCTAGAATTTCTGGAAGGATTCCCTTTCTAAGAGTAGCTTTGACAAATTTTGAATCAGTCGGGGTTACGGTAATATCATCCGAATCAATTTTCAATTTAATTTGCTTGTCATGTTTTAACAACGTAGTGTAACATAGATTGTGGGCCATGATGATACTGGGATACAAAGAACTGAAATCCAAAGTTGCAATGGGATCGTTATAGTATCCGCGTTTTGGTTCTATAACTGTCGCGCCTTCGAACTGTTCGTCGCTAACTTGACCTCGATGGACAGGCATTAAGTAGTCTTTTTCTCGAGTCTGAAATCATGTATCTGTATTCTAATAATATTGATCTTGCAAATCAACGAAACCAATCTTACTTACCTTTCTTAATAATTGCGAAACAACTTTAATTTGTTGGCCTCGAGTTAGTAAACTACACATCGAAACCCCGGTAACTCTTGCCATTTCCATGTAGATGAAAATGCACATTAACTTATCTAACAATCTAAGCGGTAAATACGCGTCTTTCAAACAGTAAACAGCGAGTCTTCGACGCGTCTGTGCATTACCGTTTTGTAAATCCGTGATAATGCTATGATGGACATCTTCTTTTTGCTCTTGTAGAAAATGATACGAAACAGCATTCAGAGTGTAAGATCTTAATTTGTAATCTCTGACCAGTACCTAAACGTAAGAGTGAATTTCAATTTATTGTTAGATTTAGTAATTTAGTAGGTTCTTTCTAGCAAAATTAGTTTTACCAGTAGTAGATCGAATGGAACTCTTCCTTCAAAATTAATGGACTTATTTTCACGTCGACCCATCTGTTTACTTTGAAGCACTTGAGTTTTAATTACTGACTTTATATTTTTTATTCGACCAAGGAAGTAAAAATCTTTCACGTTAAGATGTTTCGCACGATTAATCAAATAAGGAAAGTCAAAATTATTTATATTATATCCTGTAAAAATATCGGGATCTAATTGTCTTACGAAGTCCGCCCATTTCTAAGACAAACAAAATATAATCGACGTGATTTCAACTTGATCTTGAATTTAAAAATTGAATTTTGGAGATACTCGTACCTCTAACAGTTTTTGTTCTTTCTCGAAACTTAAAACTTGGCAACCAACAATTGGTGCGCATGTATCGAGGGTGAAAATATTTCGCAAAAAAGGTTCCGTTTCTCCTTGTCTTATTACCATATTAGCAATTTGTATAACCGGATCGTGATTTGGTTCCGGAAAAATTCCTATTATATGGAAAAAAAAAAAAAAAGAAAAAGGGAATAACATACATCTATACATGAAAAAATATTTAAACAAGGTATAAATTTTACCTTTGCGACCCGCGCATTCGATATCAAAGCTAAGAATCCTAAATGGTGCAATTTTCGACCATTCGCCTTGGGGAGCGTGAGCAATGAATGCGTCCCACGCGATATCAACTTCTAATTGACATCTTGTGGTCAAGGGTAAATTGTGTCCAAAATGTTGTCGAAGTTTCCAAGTTTTTGGTGGCAATTCAATCCATGAACATCCAACTACTGATGTGTCAACCATAAATCTTAAACAATTACTTGGTTGGAAAGACAGAAAGGAACTAAAACTTTAAGAAATAGAAGATACAATACAATTGTATACCTAATATCAAAATCGATGTTACTTTCAAAAGCAGTATGTTTATGACTGAATTCAGCTAAAATGGTTTCTTCTTCGACTATTTTTTTACAACGTGCTACTAGTCTTGGAAGTGCTACTGTAATTTTTAAGAATAACGATTTGTCACTTCCTGTATAACCATACATGTTTTGTTTATACACTCGCTCAACAGCTAACACAGCCTCTTGAATATTCTCTGGATTTGATCTCATATCTTTTAACATAACTTTGTCCAAAGCTTCCTAAATAATATATTGGTATAATACAAGAATCTGAAATTCACTATTAATTCTTAAAATTGTATACCTTAAATAATCTACAATGATTCTCATTAAAATTTTGTGGTGCCGTAACATATAAATAAGGGCTAAATCCATGAACATGACAACAAACTGAATTCCCCAATTCTGTAACACCAAACATTCTCATTATTGGTACAGGAGGTATGATACTGCCAGGCATTCCAGGTAATGGTGCACCTTTAAAAAAAAGAAATAAAAATACAACTTGATTTTATAATACAACCTGATTTGAAATAGTATGATAAAATTTAGCTTATTCACAGTATGCTTACCATTGTAATGATCAATATCTATTTGTTGGAAAATCAATGCATCTTTTTGTGGATTTAACAATGGAGGTGGTGGTCTGGTCCATTTTGAATATGTATTTTCTTGTTCAGGACCCTGATAAGAATAATTATTCGTTAAAACAATAAATTTATTCAAGTTTACGCTATAAATATATGTAGCATGGCATATCATAAGCATAACATAATCATAAATGACACATACAAAAGCAGGGAGCATTTAAGCAACCAGAAAGTGAAACAAAATTGCAAACGAAACATAACGTTAAATGAATTATGATCATTACAATTTATTATGACAGATTTATTTTTATTTATAAATGTAATATGAATTAAATTGTGAAAATAATAGAAAAAATTCATTATTATATGAATGAAAAAATACATATGATAACATGTAAAAATTGGCAATTAGTAAAGTTTGTATGATATCAAGAATTTGATAAATTTAATGTTTACATTAAGAAATATTCAGCATATAAACATACTTTTATTATATGAATCAACTCACTGCTTTCGATACTTTATTTAATTGTACATCAGGTAGCTAGAATAACAAAGTAATAATTAATAATATATCGAAATTACTTTATACAAAACTGTGTAATCCTTCTTTTAGTAAAAATTTGTAAAAATTTTTTAGCAATCAATATTGATTAAACAGTATTTTACAAAAACTTCATAGTATATAACTTATTTGATAAGTACAAAAGTAGGTTTGGCAAGTACAAAATAGATAATACATTGTTTAATGCTTATATACCTCTTCAATGACTTGAGACATGTCACCAAATTCATTTTCCATTTCATCCATAGTAGCCAATTCAGCTTCAAACGAACCGGGATAATCATCGTCTTCATCGTCATCGCTATTAGTCACCATGGAAATACGGAGCAGGAAATTAAAGTCAATGAAAATTAAAAAGGGGATTTAGAAATCAAAGTAACAATAATAATCAGAAAATACAAAATAATGAGACGCAATAGAAAATGTACATGTGAGAAAGTGTCATTTGATATCGATGCTTTTATTTCACAGAAATGACAATAAAAAAATAGATTCAGCGAAAGTTTTAATGCCATCTGTTTTTTATTATTCAACAGAACAGGGATATGAACATATGCACAAATTTGCGCAGGGCGAAAAATTAAGTAAGGTTAAAAATAAATGCAAAAAGTATTTACCGATATTTTGCTTTTTTTGTGGCGGAGGATGCTGAAAATTGCTTCTTATTCATTTTGCAGTTTTATGTTCGAAATGACACAGGCATTAAACACGATTGGAGTCGGTTACAAATGCTACAACAAAGATAGCTCGCACAAAAATGGCGCGAAGAAGTTTCAATATTCAGTTATTTTCGTCGACGTTGCAGGGTGTGCAACGTTGGGAAATAATTACCTAGCGTTACAAGAAAAT